>CM063499.1:3046301-3161664 GCA_032207245.1 Pardosa pseudoannulata | reverse complement strand
CCAAGCAGAAGAGCCATAGGCTTAGCCTGCCACTTTTAAAAGTATTGATTGAGAACTCCGAGGACATTGTGACCACAAACATGTTTTACGTACCCCAGTCACCTTTAACGAATATGACCAGATCTTAGGCTGGCTCAGGCTACAAACCCAGAACCCTTTAGTAACGAGAGAATTGCCTTTACCAACTGAGCTACTGCAGCTCTTTTTTTGTACTTTAAAGTAGGATAGGGAAAAAATTAACTCTATATAAATTTTGATGAATCTGGAACCATCAAAACAAATTTGGACTATTTTTTTTTCAAGTAATTTTAGATGGTTGTCAACATTTTCAGAGACTGATCATGTAGAACACTGTTAGCCTCACTTGCTCAGTCTGCAGTATTACATATAAATACATGTATATTTATATTTATATATATATGTGTGTGTGTACATATATATATGCGTATGCATATGTATATATATATATATAATACATATATGTCTATTCAGTGGCAGGGAAATGGAAGAAGCAGTCTTTCTTAGCAAATCATCTCTTTATTTCAAAGTATAGTTTCCTTTTTATGGTATCACTTGTACCATTTTCATTTATTCATGGCAGAGCTAAGCATGGAGGCTGCTGACAGCTCGATGTCTATGTGCCAACTGTCTTTATCTCTCTGCATACTCATCAAATTCTTCCAATATGCTTCCGCTTGACCAGATTATCCTAAAAGCTTATGCAAACGTGGGTTTATTTAATTTATTTTGTTATTACAAAAGAGTTCTCTTTTAAATTGTTCACAACTTGCTCAATTTTTCCAACCCCCCCTCTTTTAGATCTGATATATGTATATGTGTATATATATGTATGTGTATATATATATATATATATATATATATATATGTATGTATGTATATATGTATATATGTATATGTATATGTATATATATATATATATATATATATATATATATATATATATATATATGTATATATGTATATATGTATATATGTATATGTATATATATATATATATATATATATATATATATATATATATATATATATATATATATATATATATGTATGTATATATATATGTATGTATGTATGTATGTATATATATATATATATATATATGTGTGTGTGTGTATATATGTATATATATATATATATGTATATATGTATATATATATATATGTATGTATATATATGTATATATGTATGTGTGTGTGTGTGTATATATATATATATATATATATATATATGTGTGTGTGTGTGTGTGTGTGTGTGTGTGTATGTATACATTTAATGAAATTTCAACCCATCACAAATGAGAAAAAGGTATCCATATATAATCAAATGGACAAAAGAATTATGAGTTTATTTTAACATCTCATCCAGGGTTTCTGCCTAAAAAAAACATGTGCATGATATACAGTAGTAAGAGCTAGCCAGTCAGTGTGTTAATAGTTTTGCGATGACATGGAGTGAAACAAAACTAATTATAAAAAGGAGTTATGTATGGATTGCTGAGGCAAGTCGAAATTAATTTTGGTGTATAAAAAGTCACTAATTTTCCAGAATGAGATGGGGAGAACAAAAAGAATTTTGCTAAAGATTTCAATTTAGGAATAGAATCACCAGAAATTTAATTTAAAATAAAATTGTTATTAAGTTGGTTAGTTTTAGATTAAAATATCATTATATATAGTTATATATTAATGTAAATAAATATATATATATTTATATGTATATACAGAAGAGCGTGTGTGTATATACATATTTAACATTCTAGATGGCAGCAAAGTTTCTAGCATCCAAATGATCTTACTGCATTGATAAAAACCCAATTACTATTACACATAAAATAGTTTATAAGCTATTCTATTTTTAATTACTACCTTGAGTTAAATTTTGTAAACATTGGAATACCTATTTTCCACTATCCAATGCTAAAACTCATGTTTACTGATATAGCTGTAAAGCACAGAAACAAATTGAGTTGTTTCAGGAGAATTTTTCTTTGTGCTTCCGACAAAAAAGTAACGCACTTATCTTCCGAAACAATTAAGAGAACTGCTGCCAAATTAGCTCCCCTTTGTGTAACTGTTTTGGTTGCACTTGACTAGGGCAGATGACAATTTTTCTTTCCCTGTATTTTCATCACAATACTCCTTCCTAGAACAATATCTAAGAGGTCTCAAGATTTCTAAACATTCAGCATTTTACATATTAGCTTTTACAGATATGATACCGTTTTAAAATATATTTTATCTTTAATATTACAGTAAACCTTGCAATTATTTTGCACTTTAAAATCCAATTTAAAGCATATTCAGGATAGTAAATTCAATTTTAACTGTTTCTATTATTGAAATTTTAATTTTCAAAACTTTAAAGTTTTTTAAAATACTTAATTAAACATTAAAATTTTTTAAAGTCTAATAAAGATTTGAAAACAAAATTTGCATACAGATTTTTAGATAGATCTAAAATTATATGTCATTAAAGATTTTTGCTTACATTACAGTGAAAAATAAAATTAAATTTGATGTTTTCTTGTATTTCATTGTATACTGGAAACGAAAATAAACAACTTATTCAACACACTTTAGCAAACCTCTATAAAAAATATCACTTGTACTGTTAATACTATAAAATTTAAACCCATTTAATTAATAGAATTCAAGAAAAAACAAACTTGGAGAAACTTCAGTTTTTATTTGTTAAAAACTGTCTCTATTAATGAAATCATATATTTAAAAAACTATTAATGATAGATTTTAAATTATAAAGGCAAGAGCTATAGCCAGGATTTAGTTTGTGGGGGATGGGGGGGAAGCTCAAGCTGGACTGAGCCAATTATATAAATCAATATTTTATAGCTTAAAAAAAACATAAAATTTAGTAAAAAGATACATAAAATTTAATATTAATATTTAATATTAAATATAGCATTAAAACATATTTTAACCTAAAACTAACGCAATTGATATTGCATTTAAAATAAATTTTGGGAGATTCTATCCTTAAATTGCAACCTTTGGTGAAAATCTTTTGTTCTTTCTAGAAAATTGATGACTTTGCCAATACTAAAATTAGTTCTTGCTTACTTCAGCCCTTTTTATATAACTCTTTAAATAATGAGTTTTGCTTCTTCCCCATCATCATATGACTAACCATTAAAACACTGATTAGCTAGCTCATACACATATATTTTGTCATTCTTGTGTTTGTTGTCAAAGAAGCTCTTTACAACTTCTAAATAAAACTAATGTTTTTTATTTAAAAATTTTTGTGTTTTCTCTTCCACCTGTCTGCTTCCCCTTCTTTGCATATATCTCCTGATACACGTGTAGAAAATCTAGAATGACAATGAGTCAAGTAAAACAAATTTCAATATTTTGACACTATTTGGGTTTTTATGTCCATTTTACTATTACACAAATGGACAACAGAAATCTTATATTACATCTTCTAAAACTAAAATATTTATTAATTGAAATATTTATTTATTTATTTTCTTTTATGTAGTATCAAACACTTCCTAGATTGAACTAAAAAGTTTGAAAATATTAAGAAGAATTGATATTCCAAATATGACCAAATTAGTGAATTTTGTCTTATTGACCTAATTATCCTTCTATTCTTTCTACAGTGCACGTAAAATTAGAAATCTATATATTAAATATTTAAAAATATAGTTTACATTTATGATTTCATTTATAGGAACTTTCCTCTTTTTTTTTTTTTCTTGTGTGTTTTCTCTCAAATTCATTTTTTTTTCAATTATTTATTTATTTAAGATACAAGCTTTAAAATTTTTTACATAGGTTTTCTATAACATATACAATAAAACCATAGATGAAAAAGGTTTCTCCTTCCTTTCTTATATACAATTATGTACAAAGAATTGTCCAATTTCACTGTTTTTTCAGTATAAGAATAAATAAAAAGTGTTTATAAAACATTACTTTTGAGATATCTAAAAATCCATAGTCTCCTAAATAAAAAGTCTGTAATAAATCTCAAAAATAAACTTTGGGACAAAAATATTAATATTTGAAAAAGTTATAAAAGTTTTATAACAGTTGATTTTTTAATTAGTAGAAACATTCAAACAGATTTTACTTTCTTGAATATGCTATAAACTGGATTCTAAAATAGAAAAAAAAAATGCAATGCTTATTGTAATATTAAAAATTTTCAAAAATATATTAACTAATTTTAAATAATACTTATCATGTACTATGAAAGGTGTAATGATTGATTTGAAGTAACACAGTCAACTGTTTTCCCACATGAGGGTTAATGAGAACAGGACCTACAACTTAAAGATAATTTCGAAAGGCTACTGTAAAAAAGAGTGACATTACAATGCAGTTATTGCCAGTATGGAGAGACTGACCAAAGTTTGGTTTTGTTTGGAGCGCTACGGTCTACGTTTTTGCAACACAAGGGTTAATGAGACCGGGACCTACAGCTTAAAGCCGATTCTGAGCGGCTATGAACATCTATGCCACAGTGGGATTCAAACCAACGAACTCTGGTACCGAAGGCCAGAACCCTAACCAATCAGCCATCGTTCAGCAAGAGACTGACCAAAAAGTGAAAGTGATTCCAGCAACCTTCACCTTCATCAGATGAGTGTTGTTTGCTACCTACTTTTACCCCATAAAGTAGCTTTTTTTTTTTTAATTCTCAGAGTTAGCAGGCAAGCATGACAGAGGAGTATGGAGGAACCACCTGTGGCTGAAGTTGCCTTTAACCTTTTTTTTTTTTTTTCGGTTCTATGTTCATCATATTGATTGACTCATAACCTAACAGTTCAACAATCATGCTGATTTGCAAATCTACAATTCATGATGTTCAAACTTTAAATAAAGTGTTTAAAATAAAGTCAAATGGTATGAAACAAATAGCAAATTTTTACTCTTTTATGTTTAGTGTCTAATTTTGAGTTTCTCAACAGACCTGGTTCTTAGCTTTGCATGTACTATGTTGTATGATTGCATTTCAACCTTTTTCAACCTGTCTACAACATAAGAGTTATGAACATTCAGAAAGTAGTGGATTTGAATCCATAAATTCCAGTACCAAAAAACAGAGCCTATTGTGAGGACCCCCTTTGTCCAGAACTAACGACCGAAGTCAGCTGATTTGAAGCCTCTTGTTCTGACCAGCTACAATAGCACGGCAACAGAGTGTCTGGGATGGTGACAGTTCAGTTCAATAGGTGTTACGCCCTGATCAATTGCTGGTAATGATCCCCGGAGGATTGCCTGGAGAAGCTGCAATCGGGACAGTCAATGAATGAGGATTCAGTTAAAAAAACTAACTGTAACCTTAGTTGGAGTTCTCAAGTAACTGGGATCTTAACTGACCAAAAAATGGTTGACAGGACTGTAACTGACCCCCAGGTATAAAAAGCCTAGATTTTTCGATTTGGGGCTTTTCGACTTTATTTCACGTAGGTGCTTTGACCTTATGGAGGCTTTAGCATCTTTTGACCAGAGCCAGCTTTCTAGTGATTAAGTTGGAGAGATTCATAAAGTCCGCTCATATAAGAGCGGCAGAGTCTCTAATACCGAACAGGGGATAAATTGAGTTTGCTGGAAAAGCCTCCCCAGTTGTGTGAGATTATTTAATCTCTTTTCTTTCGACTGTGATCATCGTGGTGATGGTATGCAGACAACAATCCTTTGCATTTCGACTTGTTTTGGGAGATTAGAATTCTCTTGTACATAGCTGTATTTACTCAAGAAGTAAAAGTGATTTCTAATTTTATCATGACTGTGATATTTCTTCACACTACTTCTTCACTCAAGAACATTGAAGTCGTCAGACTACCCATTCATCAATTGTAAATGATTGTTATTTTACAATTCTTGAATGATACACAACATATTTCAACTACTTTATGAATCAATGCCATTTTTTTTACTTTAAAGTGAATCAAAATAACATATCTTAAAAATGATAAACTATTGTGTTTAAAATTTATAAGTAAAAATTTTATTTATAGCTTAATTGGTCAAATATTTTTGGGGAATATTTTTGGAATATTTTAAGAACTCAAAAAAGAAATAAATGGCCCATAAAAGGGTTAAAGTATCCTCTGCTAATTAATAACGAAATAAACCTGCTCCCTTTTCTAAATTTCCTTAAACGTCTATCAACTCACTTTTACACCACTACTGATAATCAGGATTGGGGTTAGTAGTGTACAGAGCAAGCATGCATGCAGGTGGCCAAATTTCTAGGATAGATGATAGAATATATATTATTTAAATAAGCTGCCTAAAGAAAAAAAAAAGATTTTATTGAAAATATCTATTTTAAAAATCTACTTCTTTCTCTCTCTTCCTTTTAGAATCAAAGTAAAACTGCTGTCATAAACCTTGGTTAACAACTTGATTACCCTTCACATATTTTGTTATTTATAAAAGATTGCTTTGCAATACATTAAGTTATTTTTAAAGGAATTTCTGCTTATGAAATTTCAGAAATTTCAACTAAAAAAAATGTAAAACAGATTTGTAAAAAGAGGCAAAACATAAATTCTGAGGTATAATTTTGATACCAAACTATACTGTCTCTCAATCTCTTCAGATAGGTTGTTTGTAATTGAAAAGAAATTATATAAAAAATTCTAATTATCAGATATTATTGATGAACTGGAAAATAAGGAAGCATGCAGTTTCTGAGTGCATTTGTTTGATAGGATATATTTTTAAAATAAATATATGTGTATATAAATGCAATATACTGATGAACATCATATCACTCCATACTGAATCCTGCTGAAAGATGTCAATACTAAGAAAAAAGGAGATAAAGACTTGGAGAAAAGGACTGTGATTTTATTAGCCTGAAAAGTCAGTTCAGTCTGCCACAAAATTGTATTTTTAAGTCATCAGAACTGAGATGATTATCCAATTACAAATGGAAAAGGGAAAGATTTTATGTAAGATGATTATACAAGGAAAACTGAGTGGATAAAAACATGGCTTGGTGATTTGGAACTCATCAACAGGGTTACTAGGATTTAGAAACAGAATGGCAATTTCTTTTCAAAGGACCATCTTTCAAGTATAGAATCACCAAAATTTATTATAGAACAAAATTATAATTGAAATCTGTTAAACTGGGTTAAAATATCATCACATATATCTATGTATATGCAATGAACTGGAAGAAAAGAGGCAAATGAGGCCATATTTTGAGGGAAATGAGGAGGTAGCAAAGAGAATGCTGTTATTTATGTAAAATAGTTCAATTTAAGATGCTATTGATATAGGTAACAGTTAAACTGCTCAAACCTAAGAGGGAAGAAAAACTCACAATTACGTATAATATGGTGACAGGGCCATAGCCAGAAATTATTTACGGAAGGGGACATTGCTTTTTGTGAATGATACTTCAATAAAACTACAGGGTTTTTTTATGTATGTATACTCCTAATGAGTATCATAATACAATGGGATTTTAAAGTATCAAAATAATTAAAAAATGATATAATGAACAAATTTATAGCCTTAAATGAGTAATGTAGTAACTATACAATGAATTAACAGTAAAATTAACATTGAAAATATATAAACTATACATGATATTAAATTCTAATTTTTAAAACAAAAGTATAACTAAAGAAAAAGGATAATTTTGAAAGAAAATGAAAATGTTCAAATTTTTACTTTATATTATAAAATATGCTTTTTTCTTAAATATTCGCCATAAAATTTTCACAATTTCTTCCAATTGTGCGACAATATTGTGATGAGTAGCCAAAAGTGCTAGTCAATCTATTCTTACATGTCGAATCCAATTTGCTTCTACTCCTTAACTCAATGTCACTGTTCTAAGCCCACTTCTGTCTATGCACAGCTAGGCAGATGACCCACACACATGATCCTTTTTCTTTCTACAAAACAGTATTTTAGAATTTCGGAGGGGGACCAGTCCCCTAAATCCCTCCCCTTGCCTACAGCCCTGTATGGTGAGCAGTCTTCTCCTCAAGACAACAGCACAACACAAAGGATTAGAACTGATCCCCATCATGCTAAGATGCCTTCTGAGAACACAATGACCAGTAAGACCAACTGCCTTTGTTAGACCACAATTCTATGAAGTATCAAAAGTTCTTTATAGTGTATGCCATGGCAGATACAACTGAGCTCAATGGCTTATCTATGACCCTCCTTACTGCGGCAGTTAACAGACTGAATATGCCTGGAATAATAAAGAACAGAGTTCCTTATACTCCAAGGAGAATTATCATGGAAGGTACAATACCAGTAAAAGAAATACTGGACCTCTTTCTAGCTGATTCAGCTAGCTCATTACTCTGAATATCCTTATGACTGTGCACCCAGTAAAAATTGACCTTGTTGCATGAAGCAAGGTCACAAAGAACCTCAAAGCAATACCGAACCAAAGTAGACATGACACAGCACCTCAATAAAGCTAGAAGGGCAGCTTGACTGTCAGAACAAATTCAAATGGTTTGCTTACAAAAAAACCTGTCTAAGCACGTCCTATAATACATGCAGATTTCAAAAACCTCATCTTGGAAAACACTCACATATTTATCAAGTACAAAGAAGAGTTTGATGCCATCCCTAAAACAGTCGAACGATGGCCGATTGGTTAGGGTGCTGCCCTTCGGAACCGGAGTTCGTGGGTTCAAATCCCACTGTGACATGGATGTTTGCAGCCATTTGGAATAGGCTTTAAGCAGTAGGTCCCAGTCTCATTAGCCCTCGTGTTGCAAAAAGTAGACCGCAGCACTCCAAACCAAACTAAAATCCCTAAAACAGTACATACCAGCACCAACCTGATGATTAAGCTTAGAACTAATAATTTACCTTAAGATAGCTTAGATTATTTAGCCAATCTTCCTAAGAAGGAAAATTAACATTATAAAGTTTATAAAAAGTAAACCTAGTTTTTAAGGCATACATGTATATAAATAGCAGATAATTAGATGCCTTAGTTCTAAATGATAGCATTTCAAATTCATAAGTTTCTTTTTTATATTGCCATTTTAATATTTAATATTGCTGTGAAAAATTCAATATACATCACTTAAATTTGAAATTTGTAAAATAGGTACAAACTAGGTCACAAATTTCAAATTTATGTGATATACACTGAATGTTTTTAGAGCAATATTAAATTTATAGTATTATTATTTATAGTATTTAAAGTATATTTATAGCATTTATAGTAAATAAGCAACATAAGCTTTTTAATTTTAGATTGTAGTACTTTAGAACTGAGTCATCAATATGTATGTATATATACATATGTATACAACTATATACATGTATGTGAGTACATATATATATATATATATATATATATATATACATGCATATATGTAAAGCCCAAATTTAGCATAAGCCAGGGTTGGCAAGTTTTTGTCACATGGAAAAACCATCCAGGCAAAAATAGATTTTTGCCAGTTTTTGCCAGCAAAAATGGCAAAAACATATTTTTGACACATTAATGGACATTTATGTTCTTTTACCTATCTTAAATTAACAGTCACAGACTAGTATTACAATACATTAGAATGATCACATATTCTTATTTTAATTTCTGCAAAATTATAAATTTCATCATTAAAAAATCTTTAATTGAAAAAAACTCAAATTGTTAGTCTGATTTTTATGCTGCAATAAATTAACAATATTACAAAACGTATAGAAGTTATAAACAAAGGCTTCCAGTTTTAAAATATCAACCTAATCAATTAACATATTTCAGAAATGCAAAATATAAGCAATAGTGATAAGTAAATATATATTAACATATTATGCTCAAATAAGTGGAGTTTTAAAATTCTTATTTAATTTTTTTTTTAATAATACAAAAAATTACACTTGAGGGAGGATCAACACTTGCTTAACTCATGATAGAACAGGTGGGTTCTTATTTGAACTGGTTTGTAGATGATGAATGGAAGTACAGGTGCATGAAAATCTTTTAGCAGAGAGAGAGATACGAGTAATGCAAAAATAAAATTTTAAAAATAAGAATATATTTTTTGTTTATTTATTTGTTTATTTTTACTAAAAAGACATTTTATTTTATTTATTGTTATGATTCTTTTCCATATAACCTGTATCACAAAATTTATAAATGCAAATTTTAATTTTTGCCATTTTTGCCGGTTTTACCAGTTTTTGCCACTGTCCTAGCAAAAATACCTTTTTGCTAGCAAAATGACCAACCCTGATGTGAGCTAACTTTAATATTCATTTTTTCTCTAAATTTAATTTAAAATAAACTAAATTTATATATAGGCACAATGATAACACGAGAACCCCTCAGAATACTTTATTTAACCTTGGTGCTTGTGGTTTAGCCCCAATGTTTCAGCATAGGGATAAGAACTGTCACATCAGCACTTTTACATATGGCTCTTGGCCTGTGAGAAAATTATCTTTTTATCTGTATGCTTGCAATATTAACATAACCACACTCTTAGCATCCCTGAATATCTGAAAACCATGTTTAAATTCTAATAGTTCAAAAAAATGATTTATATTAAAAGAAAAAAAAACTTTTCTTAGCCACAATTATCAAAATATCATCTCTTTTACCTCTTTAATCTACAAGGTATCTGCCAAAATAAAATTTTTCAAATCCATGACTTTTCATGACTTTCCCTGATTTAGCAGATCATTTTCCATGACTTTAAAAAGCTTTCGTTAAAGTATATATGAATAAAACTTCTGATGTACATACAAATAAAATATATGCTTTTACAGAAATTACAGGAATTTTATCATAAAAAACTATAAACTTACTTTATAAGTATTAATAAACTCACATACATAAAAATAAATTGTTGTATCTACATACCTAAGTTTAATCATATAGCAATTTTTCAATCAAAATGTTTCCAATTTGAATTCAGGGTACTTTGGTATTATCCAGGTGACCATGAATAATAGACAAATATAACCCTATAATGTTTATATACAATATCCCTAGAGATAAACTTATATTTTGTGCAAAAATCTTAACTAATTTTTATTAAAAAATAATGAATATTATATTAATAAAATTTTAATCTACAATTTAAGAAAAAACCAGAATAATATGCATTTACCCACCCATTAAGCTTTCTTGCTTTGAGTTTCCTTGGCGAACAAATTTTACTTAGCAATAGGGTCAATAGGATAATACATAAATACCCAACTCAGTAACTTCAGCCAAATGACAAATAAAAATAGAATTAAACAATTCAATGCATTTTTATTTAATCGGTATTTTAGCAGATCCATGACTTTTACTCCTTTTACTTGAAAAATCAAGACTTTCCATGACAAAATTAATCTATTGTCTAAATCCATGATTTTCCATGACTTTCCCTGACTTTCCAGGTGCGCGGAACCCATGTAACTATTAGGACATCCCATGGCCATATGAGCCTGGATCAGTGCCTGATTGTGTGTGTTCTAAACTAATTCAAGAGTTTTACTGCATTTAAATTTTGCCAATATACAAAGTTGACTACTGAAAATTATATAGAATATATATCTTCCCTTAATCTATGTAAGTAATACTCCAATCCCACCTAAGCCACTGATAACATCCCTGATCTATGTAATATATGCATCCTTTGATATATGTTATATTCATATTATGTTATAAAAAATATTTCAGCAGCAAGATTAAATAACTCTTGCTAACATAAACAGTTACAACAAACTCTACATCATATGAAGCTATCAAAATTTGATTCTTTACTATATGAATAAAGATATAGCCAATCCTGATCTAAATTAGAATCTAAATGATCCAAGTTACTTATAATGACATTTTATACATTTTGTTTTAAAGTGTACATAAGCATTACATCAGTAGAAATGTCACACTTACTGAAATTTGAAGTTTTAAATGTGTAAACACCATGCCATTTTTTTTTTTTTTTTTTTTAGCCGAACGATGGCCGATTGGTTAGGGTGCTGGCCTTCTGTATCGGAGTTCATGGGTTCGAATCCCTTTGTGGCATGGATGTTCGTAGCCATTCGGAATCGGCTCTAAGCTATAGGTCCCGGTCTCATTAGCCCTCGTGTTGCAAAAAGTAGACCATAGCACTCCGAACCAGACCAAACCATGCACTTTTTTTCTGAAATTTACAATAATATAAGGTTTTTTGGCCTTAATATAAATATAAAGCCTACAGCTTAAAGCCAATTCCGAACAGCTACAAACATCCATGCCACTGTGGGATTTGAACCCATGAACTCCGATACCGAAGGCAAACCCCCTAACCAATCGGCTATAAATATAAGAGCAAAACTTAATCAAAGGTTTAATTATTATAAATATTTTTATGTAAATGTAACTGTAAAAATCTACTAATCTTTTTTTTTTTCTTAATTGCTATGACCTTATCAAACTATTTTTTTTTTTTTCGAAAAAATCATTATATTTCTCATTTTGAATTATTACTTTAAAATTAATATTATTTTTAATTATGTATTTGAAGATATGAAACAAGAGACATTATTTTGTCCCAGAATATTCGATACAAATTTTCAAATACCATATACATAAACATTTTTTAACATTCAATGACATGAATTTTTCTTTATACTCAAAGAATAATACATCACATTTTATAAACTTTATAGCAATGCATATAAACTTTTATACATATTTTTTTCAATAAATACAAGAGTTCAATGACATTACAATATTTTAACTTCAAAGGTAAAAATTGATTTGCTAAAAAAATCAAATACCATTTCATATTATTAATAGCTCACCTTAAAATAAACTGTCTCCCTTATATAAGTATGTTGTTATTTAAAGAAAAACTCTCATGTGTATTTAGCAACTCAAAATAAGGATTAAGTGAATTTGAGACTTGCACTTTAGCTAAAGAATACTAAAAATAAATGGAGAAATTCTGCATTCTTCAGTAGAAATATTTTTAGCAAATATGTTAAATAATGAACATAAGAAAAAGAGATAAAATTATTTTATGTTGCAGAAACAGCTAAAGTATCAAAAAAAAAAGAGGGAAATATTTTGTTGAATCTGAATAGAAAAAATATAAATTTAAAATAATTATAATTTTAAGAAGAAAAGATAATACTCCTCTACAAAAGATAAAAATTTAAACAATAAATATATTTTTTATTTAATTGCTTGAATAGTTTTTAACAAAAATTTTTTAAACACTTTGAATCAGGATCATAGCCAGGATTTGGTTTCAGGAGGGGGGGGGGACTCACATTGGTCAGAGACCCCCTACCCAATGTTTAATATTTTTTAACTAAAAAAGCATAAAATTTTGTAAAAATATTTTATTAAATGTAATATTAATGTTTGTGTTCAAAGTTATATAAATTTAATATTGTATCTATCCAGAAGTCAATGCATAATCTTATGTAATATGTTTCAGTAAATATGTAAAACAATTTGGAGAAAAAATATTAAAATTTAAAAAATAGATAAAAATTTAAGAAAATTATTTAAAAACTAAATTTTGATTCAGTATACATTTTAAAAATTTTATATTTGAAAATGTACTTTTATATCAATGTTGAAATGCAGTAAACTTGAGAATTTGGGAGGAAGGGGGTTCATGCCCATGAACCCCCCCCCCCAGGCTACAGCCCTGCTTTGAATTACCTACATATTTCATTTTATAACACATATTTGGAAAAAAAACTTTTTTCAGCACAAATACAGTTTTTTAAAAAGTAACATTTGTTCTTACACAAAATAAAGTTTTATAAATAAATTTTTAAATAATCCTATCAGAAAAAATAATTTAAAAAAAAATTAAAACTTACACTTTTTAGTGACACAACTTAGCACAATCTATATGCTAATGTATAATCCACAAAAGTAGCACAAGATCAGGAAAAGATCATTTTTCATAAATTTTTGTTATATAACCAATCCATTACATGCTTTGAACAGTGGCACTATCACTAAACTAAATACCAGAACAGGCACTAATGCCTACAGTATATGAGCAAAAAACTAACTTAGTCACTCACATAGTCTGTTGTTTCCAAAGTGAGCTGCCACCAGAAGAATTTTCTTGAGCATCTTCCCAACAGCTGGCTGCCTGCCAGAATTAATTTTAGACACCAACATCTTCTAGGCTGAATGTCAGACTATTGCACACCTCTATTTTTGCCAAGTTACAGACATCTACATGGCTTAAATGCACTTTTAATCTGAAAGAAAGGGGAAATTTTGAATGAATTACACACATACAGCTGAGGCATGATTTCCAGGATCTAGATTTGTGAGTAGTGTATTGAACACTCAAGTGAAAAATTTTAAAAATTTATCCAGAAGGATATTAGCCAAAAAGAACACAAACACTTACAGTAAAAAATGTATTTTTATTCTAAAAAATTAAAATTAATGATATATGTCTGAGAAATCTGAGATTTTCGTTCTTTAGAAAACCATTATTTTTATATACTACTGAAGGATATTAGCCAAAAAGAACACAAACACTTACAGTAAAAAATGTATTTTTATACTAAAAAATTCAAATTAATGATGTAAGTCTAAGAAACCTTTGATTTTCATTCTTTAGAAAACCATTATTTTTATACACTACTGAAGGCCATTAGACAAAAAGAACACAAACACTTACAGTAAAAAATTCAAATTAATGATGTATGCCTGAGAAATCTGAGATTTTCATTCTTTAGAAAACCATTATTTTTACACACTACTGAAGGATATTAGCCAAAAAAGAACACAAACACTTACTGTAAAAAATGTATTTTTATTCTAAAAAATTCAAATTAATGGTATATGTCTGAGAAATCTAAAATTTTCATTCTTTAATAAACCATTATTTTTACACACTATTGAACAATATTAGCCAAAAAGAACACAAACCCTTACAGTTAAAAATATTTTTTTATTCTAAAAAAAATTCAAATTAATGATGTATGTCTGAGAAATCTTTGATTTTCATTCTTTAGAAAACCATTATTTTTACACATTAATGAAGAATATTAGCCAAAAAGAACACAAAACACTTACAGTTAAAAATGTATTTTTATTCTAAAAAAAATTCAAATTAATGATGTATGTCTGAAAAATTTTTGATTTTCATTCTTTAGAAAACCATTATTTTTACACACTACCGAAATTTTAAAACTTACTTATCACCATATTTTTCATTAATTTCAGTTGATTACTTTTTATATTTTCTCTGAAAAGAAGAAAAATTGCAAATTATATTATTTGATTTGCTTTTAGAAGAATAAAGTAGAAATGAAAGATGCAAATAATTTAAGATTATTTCATTTAGCTAAAAATTCCTTATAATCCCCTTCAAAATTTAAGGAATAATATAATTGCTTTTAAATATAACTAAAACTCATTCTTACTGAAAATAAATTAATCATAGCAAAATGTTTACATTAAACACTGGTATTTAAATGTGTGTTCCAATTCTCTAATTTTATAAAATATATGGCATTTTACAGAAAATTACTTGGTTTGTAAGAATTTTTCTCCAAAACAGGAATTTGATGTAATGATGATAGCTGTAATGGAATTAATAAAACAGCCCAAAATTTATGTACTAATATTTACTTTGATCGATTAGTCGATGTAAATCTCTAACAACTTATTTTCATAAAGAAAGACAACTTATTATCATGCTGTCTTACTTTTAAAGTAAAGTTATATTATGAATCGTGATTACTCATCACTCTTCAAAAAGTCCCACACGACGACTTATTTGTATTACGCGGGCAATTTTTACATTAATGAGAAATAATTTAATTTAAATAAAAAAATAAAATAAGCAAGTGCTTAACTATTTCTGTTTCGTTTTTTACTCTTACATGTTAACATACGCCTTACTTTTCGAATAGACAATAACCACGTTCTATAAAAAAGTCAAAGTGGAGAAATTTGAAACCACGACAGTTTAAAATAGTAAACAAACATGTTTTCATTCTAGTGCTGCCATCTATAGGCATTCCTGCAAGTTTAAAAATATTCCTAGTGCGTAATAATCGGATTAATCTACAATAGCAATATAAACTTGGATTCCAATAATTCTGTTTTTTATATTTTAGCTGTTAGTACACGTCCTAGCTTAGAAACTTGATAAGTTTAATCTAGTTTATAAATGTAAATAAACTGAAATATATCATATATACATTCATTCCTATCTCATGGATTTATTTATAATCTCGTATATTTTTTTATTTACTATATGAAATTCTGAGATTAAATCTGATTAATCTATGTGTAGAGTCTGTACGCGATGTTTACACGTATATATAAAGATATAGCAGGTGAGAAGAATTTTTTATTCTCTATGTTGTTCACAGCGGTCTTGTTCATACCACCATTTTGTTTCCACAGTTTACGAGCAGTTAAGTTAATAACTCCTCCCCTTTCATGAGTAGTATAATGTAGCAGACCTCATTGATATTTATGCAAGCGTTACATCATTTACATATTTCATTTGTATTGTTAACATTTAATTAATTTCATTTATATTCATGATTCTAACTGCCGAAATCCTTACATAAGAATATATAAGTTTCTATGTTTTTTTATGCTTTTAGAGTAGATTCTTAAAGTTAAATAAGCTTAAAGCCTTTTTTTTTTTTTTTTTTTGTACATTCTTACTGTTTTATCCTGATACTTGAAAACCCCAGTTTACAGGAATGAATACTTTTAAAAAATTGTAAAAATTGAGATTTGATTAGATTTAATTGATACAGCTATGGTCGGCTTTTTCTTAAATATTAAGTAAATACACTATCGTGAACTAATAGTATGTTTACTTACTGTCTTAAAAATCATCGGGCAGAGAAATGCGGGCTAAGAATTCTATGAGATTTGAATCCTAACAAAAAAGAAAATTATAATGGCAACAATCTCTCTTTACCATGGCGACGGATAAAGCGTGCCTCTGAAGAGTGTTTGAGGTAAAGTAGTAATATTTGATTAGTTCTGCATCTTAAACGTGTTAGTTATGTTGAAAATTCAGTAAATATATCAAATATTGAGTAAAAACTTGACTTCGGTGAAATATATTTTATAAATTGCATTTTATCTCATAATTACTCTTGCTTTCTAATTATGCAAAGATTATTTATATATCAATATCATTTGAAAAAAAATTACCTTAGAAACATTAGTTATTATTGGATTTTAAAAAGTCAGAATTTGTATAGAGTGTTTTCCTTCTGTCTGATATTACGTATTTTAAAGTTTAGAACTATTACAACATATAATTTTCTGTGGTTAATTTTATATGCATAAATATTAGTTCTTCTGTTTTTCAATGTTTAAGTTTTAACTACTTAACTAAATTGAAGTGTCAAGGGCAACAAAATTCTATAAAAAGCTTTTAGTAATTTTTAAAGTTTTAAATTTCTTAAAGAATTACTTTGATTTTTAAAGGTTTTTTGGTGAAAAATATATAATTATTGTCTTATATACTCAGGTGGGGTAAAATATATGTAAAATCACGCATTTTTAAAAAAGCTTATTAGAATCTGACCATTAAATTTATTTCAATATAACTTTTGAAACATATTATATACATGTGAATTTATATTGATTAAAAATATTGCATTGTATTAAAATTGTCTCAAAATACCTTTTAATAGTATTAAAATTTATTATGCATATATTGATACTCCCATCTTCCTGTAATAGGGAAAATGAAGGTAGTACTAAATTAAGTGTAAATTTGAATAAAAAATATTTTAATACTAGGTAAAAAATAAAATAACCTTATTTCAGAGTATTTTTAAATATTTTAAACAAAAGTGTATGTAAAAAATATTATCTCCAGACTATTCAAACAAAGAAATAATAACCACAACTTTAAAATTTAGATTTGCCCAATAAGTGACAAATACACCAGGACTGCATGTAGTCTTCATCATCAATGTCAGGAGAAGTATGATAGTTTCCCAATTTTGACTTATATGGGGTAGACTGAAGAATTGGGTTCCCCCACCAACTTGGCTTCAATGGTTTGAGTATGGTCACCTAACATTTTCTCCTGATCTCACCATGTACAAAGAATCTGTGTCTATATTATAATTTATGTGATATTTGCATCCAACTCTCCTTGTGTCATTTTTCTTATATATTAAAAGTGCTCAATGCTTAAAAAATTAGATATAGCAAACCATTAATGGTTCACTATGGCTTATTTCTAATAATTTGGAGCTATGGCATTTGTAAACTGTTAAGGGATTAATTGCCTATAAATATAAATGTCCGGTTTTCAAGTAATTTTCTTTAATTAAGTAAGAGTATATAATTGTATTACGATGGTACACTGTGCATTAATTAAAGTCACCAGAAAAAGCAAGAAATACAATGTTTGGATGGATTACCTTTGTGTTTTAGTAAATATCGCCAATGTTTTCGCCCAATTTGCCAAAGGGAACTCAATTCTTCAGTAGTCCCAGATGCTTTATATAGTAAAACTCATTATTGATATTTATAACTTAGTATATTTTATGGATTGACTTTTAGAATGGTGCTAAATTTCTATCCAAGAAACTTGCTTTATTTCTTTTAGATGTGTTACTTTCTCAACTTTTTTTTTTCCTTTTTTTTTTTCCTAAAAAAAAAAAGGGATTTTTTTTTATTGCTGGATACTTTCTTCTTTCTTCAGTGCATTTGCTTGATTGATTACAGCATTTAATTAACCCATACATTTAAATGCAAATTTATTCAATGTGGCTGTTGCACTGTAACATTTTGCATTAAAATGCATGTACAAAATATAATTAAAACTTAGTTTTCTGACATTTGAAATTGCTCAAACACAAGTAATAATTCCTTTTTACTTGATTTCTTATAAAATTCACTGTAGAAAATTTTTACAATACCTCTCTGAGTGGCCATCCATCCTTACTGAGAATATTTGGCTGCTCTGAAGGGTTTTATTTACTATTATAAGATAATTATCATAATGCGTAACATAAACAAATCTGACATATATTTCTTATGTAAATGAAATTTAAAACTTATCTAAGAGAAAATAGTACTTTATTTCATACTACTTTACATTGTTTTTAAAAAGGCTAAAATGTGTATCTGTTTGTTCTGTAGTCTTCGTACTCCTTCAAAATGACTTTGTTGATTTCCATTCTTCCACAGTTAAATAATTCAGCTAACTTTCATGCTGATTTGCCATTCTCATATTCACGCAGAACTTCAATACTCTGCTCAAGATTTAGAAAAATGCATTTCAACATTGTTGCAACTCAGATCACTGACCAACTAATGAAATGAAACTGGCGTGAATGACATTTTTCCTGACAGAGGTGCAATTCTTCCTTAACTTTACTGATTCCAAACAAAGGCCCTAGGACAGCTTCAACGCTTAATTGTCCAGTTCATCCCTCAGTTTCTATGGATGGTGCAATAGAGATTCCCTATCTGAAGGGTGTGGGGAGAATACAATAGAGATAACAGATTTAATCTTTCTTAGAAAGGTGGGGGGACCACGGGAAGGGACTTCTCAAGTTATTCCTTTGTCTTATATTCAACCATAAACCGACTTTGAGTTTTTTCGCTCAAAATTAAAGCATGGAGTGAGTAGAATTTCCCGAAAAATGATAGGGGCAATCCCACTTGGTGGGCGTTTAGATGGGGTCGGGTGGCCGCTGATACAGGTTATTTTACTATTAGGTCTATGAGTCGATAAATCTGTGTCATGAAACACTGGCCGTTTAGAAGAGTGGCCATTATACAGGGGTGGCCACTTGGACCACCCCTGTATACTTTCACTGTACTTAAAAAAAATTCACAAAGAGAAAGAAATGACAGTATCATACAGCTTTTACCCATAACTCCCATTTTACCCCACCACATATAAAAAATTGGAATTTATTTTATTCTATTTTTTTCTTCTGAAGTTTCTTTTTTAATCTTTAACAAAATAATAAGGTTTTATATGTTTATGTGGGAAGATAGAAGTTTCTGTACAGCACATGTGATAGCCACTATGCAATAAGTATAAACAAAGAACTGTTGAAGGCATAAACAAAGACTTTTGAAGGTTCTGCAAGATCCTAAAACCTAACTAGAAATAACTGATATATAGTTTAAATATACTTCAGAAAAAAATTAATAAGCCATCCAAACTTAATGTATAAAAAGGTATTTTTAAGTATATCCCCATTTTACCCTAAACTAACCTCACCTTTTAATGTAGGACATTTAATGTATTAAAATAATTTTATCTTTATTTTAAATATTTTAAAGAATTACCATTATATCACTTTTTAATTTATCATACCTTTTTTAAGCTGAACCGAAAGAAATAGCAAGTTTTTTTGTTTTCTTTTTTTTAATACATATATCGAATTGTGAATTGCAAATTAATATAAGGTCAAAAAATTTAAGCAAAGGCAAATTATCTGAAATTTTATACTTAACTAAGGTGTCCAGCAACAAGAATTATCAGGGAATTTTTTGAAAAAAAAAAAGTGTTTAAAATAATATATTCTTGCAATCAAAATTAAAGAAAAAAAATTTATGACTTCCTGTTCTTTTTTTTTAAATACTGAGAATATGGAGAGATGAAAAAAAGAATCCAAAACAACTACCACTACCATGGTGCAGATATTTCTTGATCATGTTATTATGGGAGCACCATATTATCATCACAATACATTTCACATATAATATATGGTGTAGAAGGCTTCTAGTCTTGTCTTCTTCTCTTGCAATACAAAGCCATCTCCCTAGCAAAGCCCCAGTTGGACTAAATTTGTCCAATCCATTTCCATCTTCTGTGTTTTATTTCTTCATATATAGATATTATTTTAGTCTTTTTCTGCAATTGCTTATTTGAAATAACATAAGCCCAAAAAATTATAAATATCCTGCAATGGGATTTAGTTTGGAAGGTATTCAAAGTGTTCTTGTAATTTAGTCAGTTTCCAAGTCTCAAGACCATAAAGTAAAAATGATTTTGCAGTTGAATTAAAAATTTGTTGTTTTAGTTTGATGTTGAAGCTGAAGAAGTCCAAACTTACAGCACCATTTAGACAGCCATTATTACTTCATAGGATAACACAATGTGGGTCCTTGTTATTTAGAAGCAGGGACCTATGAATGAATGAATGAGTTTGCCTTTAGGGCAGTTCTTGAGGGATTCCCTAAGAGCAGGGCACTGTGACCAGAGGTCTGTTGTACCCAAGCGTAGGAAGAATAAAAACATGACCCAATAGCACCTAAGAGAAAAGGCCGCAAGCTGAGGCAAATCTGAGCAGACTACTGACAAGAATGTCCTGCAGCTCCCAAGGCTCAAGAAGGTGGCAAACAAGGTGTTCAAACCTAAGAGCCGAGAAATATTTGCAATCACACAAAATTTGGTGAGCAGTCTCCTCAAGATGGCAGCCACAACATAAGGGATCAGAACTAATCCCCATAATGCTGAGATGCCTGTTGAGGGCACAGTGACCAGAAGACCAACTGCCTTCCTCAGGCCATTCCTATGAAGCAATAAGAGCTCCTTACTACACGAGCAGGGGAAGTCATGATTAAGCTCTGTAGCTTGCCTATGACCATTTCCAATAAGCCACTTAGAATACTGAATGTGCCTAAAACTCCTAAAAACAGAATTCCTAATAGACCCCAGAGCAATACCAAGGACAGGTTCAGGTCCAGTAAAGGAATTGCTGGACCCCTTCTTAGCTAAATCATCAGCTAGCTCATTACCCTGACTTCCCATATGACCAGGAACTCAGTAAAGATTAACCTTGTTTTCTGAGGCAAGGTCACAAGAGACTCCAAACACTCCCAAACCAATGCAGAGGTAACACTACACCTTGACAGGCTTGAAGTGTAGCTTGACTATCATAGCAGAGATAACAGGACAAGAATATGCTAGCAGGTACCTAACATATTCTTATCCTATCATCTCAAGAGGTATTGTTTGGGAACTTGGAGGACATTGTGAACATGAACGTATTTTACATGGCCAAGTCACTATTAATGAACAATGTGGATTTTTGGCTGGCTCAAACCTCAAACTTGCAACTTTCCAGTTATCCGATCAATGCATTTACTGATTGAGCTGCCCCACTCTTAGATGTCATTGTGGGTATGTTCCACATCTCTTTAAAGTAATAGACTAATTGCCAGAAAACTTGATATTCCTGTGCTCTGCAACACTGCAGAAAGTACTGTCTACTTTATTACTTTCAAATTTCATCCCTTCATCCTTTTCAAATGTTTTATACCATTATTTCAAAAATTGATTACACATTTAACTGCCTCTGATAAATTTATCAATTTATCATATCATAATTTAATTCAAAATAACATTTCCTCTAGCACTATGTCCAGGGTTGTAATTTTGACCGGTCAAAACTGATTTTGACCAGGACACTGGATAAAAATGGTTTTAACCGTCCAAAACTGGTCAAAAATGGTCAGAAGTGGTCAGAATTGTTAAAAATAGTTTTAAATGGTCTTAATTTTAATATATAATATCTTTTGTAATTAGAAGTGACTTTTAATAAGCAATAAAAATAGTAGTGCAGTTAAACAAAATATTACACTAACAAGTTCATGAGATTTAACATGCTTATACAATATAATAAGAATGTTTGAATTTTAAAAATGAACCATGCACATACAGTTGTAAAAATTGTTTAAATTTAGAGACAACTACAACACTTGTTACTTGTAACTGTTTTTTGAATTCAACATAAATTATATATAAAACACCTTGTATAAAAATAAATAAGTAAAACTTTTTTTTTTTTATCTTGGTGTTATGTTATATTTGTTTTTTGCTAGTGTCATTTATATTCTGCATTTTTAACAAATGTAACTTGCCTTTATCATATGATAGTAAACTACATTTGACTAGTATTAAATATATTGAAAAGTGAATTTCAGTGGTCAAAATTGATATTGATCAGGACGGTTAAAACCACTAGTTTAAACCCCCATGGTTAAAACTGATACAACCCTGACTATGACACCATTCTCTTAATTATCTCATGACTCACATTCCAGAAGGATGTATGGTGGAAGAACAAAAAGTCGATTCTCTGTTATCAGGAGGGGTGCACATCTGTAAATACTGGTCATGGGTTTACATATTAAAAAAATAAATAAATAAAACTTAGCAGAGTCAGTGAAATGATGTGGGTTGTTGAAAAAATAAGGCCTGAGTTTTAATAAAAACCAATCATTTATTTCTTGAAAAATAAAATACAAATATTCTAAGCTAGAAGAAAGATTATATAAAACATATGTTGACTTGGCAACCTCCTGCTACAATCAGGCAGGGCTTTATATTAGAAGATTAGATGGAGTTTGCATCGTCTTTAATCAACCAATATCTTAAATGCCAGTAACTAGGGCTGGATGATATCAGAAATTTATCCCCAAATTAATAGATATTGATATATCGCGATAATATTTTAAAGTAGAGGTGTACAGATATCACTATATACGGTGGACTCCGTTCAGTGTGATCGCGGTTAATGTTATCAATCGCTTATTGTTATTCGAAATCACTTGGTCCCGATTTTCTCTATTCATTTGTATGTTAAAATTATCGCTTAATGGGATCGTTATATCGGTTAATTTTATCAGTTTTCGAACCTCATTTTAACTGGCAAAGGAATATTCACAATGTATTCAGAATTAAACCATTCTTTTTTTCCCTTCGTTCTTGTTTTAATTTCTGAGAATTCTCCCTCTTCCATTCAAGGAAAAGGGGAATGAACAAAGGAGTAGTGGATTACACGTTCCTGGAATTTTTCAGAAATACGCACACCCTGCTGGTGGTCAATGGTTGTCAGACAAGCAAAAGGCAACAAATTATATTCGGAACTAAGGAGCGTATTCACATTTTATTCCTTGCTAGCTTATGTGCAGTTTGTCGATATGGAAGCCAGAAAGCGAAATGATTTAACATTAAAACTAAATATAAAACTAAAAGTAAAATTTCGACAATCCATTGAAATTCAGTAAAACAGAATTGGAAATTAATAATGAATTGCTTAATAAATAATTAAAAAGAAATAAGTAACATATTAAAATTAGATCTTTATTCCTAAAACTAAAAGTAAAATTTCGACAATCCATTGAAATTCAGTAAAACAGAATTGGAAATTAATAATGAATTGCGTAATAAATAATTAAAAATTAATAAGTAACATATTAAAATTAGATCTTAATTTTCTACCCCACGAAACCCCCCCCCCAAAAAAAAAAAAAAAAAAAAAGAAAAAAAAAAAAAAACCTGCCAAACATTGCTTTTTGTGACATTTTTTTATATAATTTTATGATACTTTGAACAATCAATACGATTCCAAGCGATCATTTTTTATCCCGATATTCACCAAAGCTCAATTCGCCTCCGATATTAGATGAAAGAGTAAGTAGCAAGCTATCGAAATATATCAACACAAGCACATATTACTGACCGTTATGATCAAGCAGTCAATATTAAATACGTTGATATATCCCGATATTATTCCAATAAGCCAGTAGCAGGGGGGGCGAAGAACAACCAAATTCATCCCCACCAATTGCGAGCAGTAGAATTTCTGGTCTTGACCCGAGTGCTTAGTTATCGGGATAATTGGTTGCTGCAATCAAGCAGTCAATATTATCGTTGATATATCCCGATATTATTCAGATAAACCAGTAGCAGGTGCTAAGAACAATTGAGTTCATCCCCGCCTATCACGAGTAGTGAATTTTTGGTCTTGACCCGAGTGCTTCGTTATCGGGGTATATTGGGATATATTTCCGAATACCTGGATGAAGACATAATAATCTTATAAAGTGCAAATTTTAGGGCTTGTGTTTGTGTCAAGTACGCGGGTAAATAGTGAAGTGGACGTCAAACGAATGCGAAAAAATATTGTATGCGGAATATTTAGGACGTATTTCAGCGATCCAAGTTATCGCGTGCGAGCAATCAATATTAAATACGTTGATATATCCTGATATGATTCCAATAAGCCAGTAGCAGGGGGGGGGGCGAAGAACAACCAAATTCATCTCCACCAATTGCGATCAATAGAATTTCTGGTCTTGACCCGAGTGCTTTGTTATTGGGATAATTGGTTGTTGCGATCAAGCAGTCAATATCATTATCGTTGATATATCCCGATATTTACCAATAAACAAGTAGCAGGTGCTAAGAACAATTGAGTTCATCCCCGCCTATCGCGAGTAGTGAATTTTTGGTCTTGACCCGAGTACTTCGATATCGGGATATATTGGGATGTACTACCGAACACCTGGAGGGAGATAATCCCTCCAGGTGATCCAGCCCTACTAGTAACACTAATTTGAATATCACCTTAACGCATATGCCATTTGCTGGCAGTACGAGGGTTACTCTTAAATTTTTGAGTTACAACTAGGTTTTTAAAGTTATACTTACAAAATTTTAGGTGTGTTCAAAGTAGTCTCCTCCAGCATCAATGCACTTTTGTAGACGAATTTTCGAGAGATTAAATACCTCAAGCCATTCATTTCGTGGAATAGGTGAAAAAATGCATTCATAGCCACTTCAATCTCTTTTGAATGAATGAAAACGACGTCGACGTAAATTCTTTTTTAGATTAAAGAATAACCGAATGTCACACATAGCTAGATCAGGTGAGTACGGCGGATGTTCTATCACTTTAATTTGTTTTTGTTTAAGAAACTCAACTGTTTATCCGGCTTATGGGAAGATGCTTTGTCATGGTGAAGCATTAGTCCCCTAATATTCACTTCTTGTAGAATTTGTGGAAGACATTGAGTGGTATACCAGTTTACTGTTTCTGTCTTCTGTCCTTCTAACTTGATGGCTTTAACCAACCCTGTACTTCTGAAGAAAACGGAATACATCACTTTTTTCAGTGCGCGTTGTCTTTTCACCATTGTCGGCTTGGGATCATCTTCAAAGACCCATACTTTGCATTCTTGACGTCTTGGAACGTCAAAAAACAGTATGTACGTTTCATCGCCCGCTACAGTTTTAGAAATAATGCGGTGGCCACCACCATTTAGCAATTTAAGAGCTTCTTTGCTGATTCTGACACGCTCCCCTTTTTGGTGCTCAGTTACATTATGGGGAACCCGACGGCAAACTACTTTTTTCATATGTAATTCTTCATTAACAATTTTGTGTATGGCAGCGGATGCAATGTTAAGGTCCTTCTGTATAATTTGATAGGTACAGCGATTATCATCCATTCACATTTTTTTGTATGGCAAACACATTATCCGGTATGACTGCCGATGGCGGCCTTCCTGTGTGTTATTCATCCTGAAGAAAATGGCGACCTCTGCTTCTTTAAACCATCTGAATACAATAGTACGAGCTGGAGATTCATAACCAAATGCCAATTGCAACCGTTGAAAGCATTCTCCTTGGTTTAATCGTGCTTTAAAAATCATAGCGCGAAAACTCCATTTTCTTTTTTGTTTAAAATTTATTCTTCGCTAAACAAGTTGAAGTAAGTCAGTAAAAAATTGTCTGCTGTGTTAAAACACTTTTTATTTTAAAATTAAACTGTTATTTTTATTTTGTAAATTCTAGGCAATCGTATGTCAAAAATTTCAGAGTAACCCTCGCAGTACTGCATTGCATGCAGAAAGGAAATATGCATGCTGCCTAACAAAATTGTATAGCTTATTCTTAATTTTTTATAATATTTTGCTCCTTATTTTTTAATAGTATCATTTTAGCTGTAGCATGTTATTTGTTTTTGCTAGGCTTATTTACTTAATCATTTTTCATTCCGATATTCAGGGCCGCTATTGGTACCTTTCGATTCATCGTTCGATTTCTATGGTGATAACCAGAAACTTCTCATTCAGGCAACCTAGGCATGCCTAGGTTGCCCCCTTTTTAGGTCCTGGGAATTAGGATTTTTAATTTTTATTTTTATTTAACAGAAAAACGTGATATTTATAATTATTGACGATCCAAATTATGCCGAATCGTTGATTGATAAAGTCGACAAGTATGGACCAGCGTTCCCGTGCGTATGCATCCACGCCCGCGAACGTCGATGTGTGTAAATAGAGAAAGTGCATATTTGTAAACAAATACGAGTGCTGACTACAACTCACCTTTTCTTTGGCAAAACATTGCTTATTTTCATTGTATCTTATGAGCTTCGATATAAATCACGTATACAATAAAACTAAATTTTATAAGGGAAGGGGAAGGAAACATCAGAAACTGGCCACGTAATTCAAAATAGATTTTTTTAACACTTACAAATTTATTTACATTTTTTAAAAATTAAACACTTTACACAGTGCTATTAAGTATCATAACCAATGTATACCTACTTTGATTATGTTAACAGGAACAATAAACTATTACATAAATAAGAATCTCATAAAAATGTGTAAGGACAAAAAATAATTACATTTATAGGTACAGTACTTCTCACAAAAGCATAAAAAATAGATTAGAAATATGAAAAAAAACTTAGTAATAATAAAAGAATTCTTAGAGCATAATAATTTTATATAATCTATTACATTACAGTAAGGTTAACGTTTTATTACCATTCTGAAAATGTTTGCCGTAAATTCTCGAAGAACTTGGAGTCCAGTCTTGCCTTTTCAAAGCTTTTATCCAAAGCATTCGCAATGTAGAATCTTTAGGAAAGCAATAAAATCCAATATTTTCACCTTTTTTGAAACGTTTAGTACAGCCATACGTACAACAGCTTGTTACCATTTTCAGATAATTGACAAAATTAAAACCCCAATAACAAGCACAATTCGTAGGAAATTCAAATGTTTTGCCAACGAGGAAGGTGAGCTGTTATTTTTGCTGCACCTGACGTCACGTGCACATTCTCTTTATGATCGAGCCTCGCGCTTATCAAGCCTTTACTATGCACGTCAGCACGTGATTAAAAAGTCAAGCGTAGCTATTAAAAATCAGTGTTTCCTGAACGTATTGCATCTTATGTGAAATTCCAGAACATGAAATAAGATTCAGTGGCAAAGAACATTTTAAAGTTCATTTTTTACATTAAAAAAGATCTGAGGGATATAAAACTATTAACAATAAATTCAAAACAATTTTTCATGATAGTGATGTTATTGTCTCTTCAATAGAGGAATTCAAATGTTATGAACAATATTTAAACCTAGCAGAACCGAAAAATGAAGTATTATAATTTAAGACTTTTATAAGTAAAGAAAATATTTTTTCGCCTGTGTCCATCTGGTCATTTATTCAGGAGTACAATGCTATTGCAACATTCTCTAATTTAAACGTAATTCTGGGAATTTAACCCGTCCAATAAGCAATGCAAGCGATGAAAAATCATTCTCAGTAATGGCCAGAATAAAAATGTTTTTAAGATCCACATTAGGACAACAAAAATTGAATAGTTTAGAAAACATTATTTCGCCTGTATCCATGGGGTCATTTATTCAGGAAAACAATACTATTGCAACATTCTGTAATTTAAACGTAATTCTGCGAATTTAACCCGCCCAATAAGCAATGCAATCGATGAAAAATCATTCTCAGTAATGGCCAAAATAAAAAAAAATTTTAAGATCCACATTAGGACAACAAAAATGAAATAGTTTATCATTACTTTATGTAGAAAAGGAGTTTGTGGCGTCTCATTCAGTTATGTTTTATATGTGCGCATGCGCGCGTAATCGGCTTTTCCTCTCCCTACGGAGTCCTGTGTTTTGTTTTGTGTACGTGTGAGTAAATGTTATTTTAAGTTATGAATCGGCTTATCATTTCTCGTCCTGGGCTCATTTTATTTTTTATTTTACGGCGTAATACGCAACAGAGTTATTAAATAACTCTGTTAATTATGACAAACTAATTTGCGAGTTTGCATAATTAAAAGTGAAAAAAAAGGCAATATAGCTAATAAATCTGGGTATATTTAAGAATTATTGTTTGTTTTAATAAATTATGTTTATTTAATTTTTGTACATGTATATTATTTTTATTTTCCTTTTTTTTTTCTTGGAATCCGATAATTAAATAAAACTAAGTACTATATGCTTTAAAACCAAACTACGAAACGCAAAGGATGTGTCATGATTGAAAAATAGGCCTCGCATTAGTCTTAGTCCGCCACTGCATTCAGGGATACATATACAAAAGTGCACTTATTCACAGTTCAGGAAGCTTTTTGTAGTGATATTTCCAGTGACACTCATTTTACTTATTCGAAATTCAGTGCCGCTGTTGCAGACTAGAATTGTTGAATATCCAGTTTAGATCCGCTTTTACTCTGTTCCATTTTAGTTTGGAAACACACAGAAATTTTGGAGTGCTTTATTAAATCATCTAAAGATTCCCAAAATGTATTTACTGAAGGAAATTTCTTTTTTAGTACTCTTTCTTAGCTAGTTACTTAGAACTTTCTTGAGCCTTCTTCAAATTAAATAATAATTTAAACATGTCTACATGAGGTTAAAGCGTAAAGTGAACCACGCAAGAAGAAAGTGTAAAGTGTACCACGAAAGTGTAAAAACTTTCGAAATCCCCCCTACCCCCTTTCATGCGTTTTATGCATTCAATTCAAGCCCTATTTTCCCCGGTTAAATGCAAGCGATTAAATTTATCACATAATAAATAAGGAAAAATAACATTTGTTTCTAACATTATGACGTCATTCCTTTAACCGTCTCATTGAATCATTTCTTATTTTAAATTGTTTAAATATCGTCTGCATTATTTTCCTCCGTTTTATCACTGAACTTAGATATGACGTAAATAATTTTCTTCTATATTTAACTTAAATAATGGATTAGGTACATATGTGATAATTTTAACCCATATGTACCTAATAACACAGATAACACACTGACCAAAAACTTAGAAAAATAGGAAATTATTCCCACTTATCACGCATTCCAATTGAAAAGAAATTTGGACTTTCCTGTGACAAAGCTTAACGCCGTTGTAATTAAACGAGAGATTAAATTCAGAAGTTTATTAACCCCTTCCGGTATGATTTAATAATGAAAAACTGTGAATGAAATAACCATTTAATTTTTATTTAAAATATTTGTTTCATTTTACAATTCTTACATATTCTTAATTAAAATCCACTTTTTACATAGTGTTAAATAATATCAGAAACAGTAAAATTAAGAAAATATCAAAGCAAAACACTAATGAGGTATACAGATAATAGTCTTCAAGCTAGTGGTACATTTCAAAACAAAGTGCAAAGGAATTATTAATTGTTTACACCGGCAAGTAGTCTCATTTTAATTGGATTCTTGTAACACACACGGCATTTCTTAGTAGGTTTTCTTTTATTCTGACTCATTAATTTGACAATGACTTGTACCAAGTAAACAATATGCAATAGTGACTTGTGATAAAAGTGTTGCCAAATTCAGTACACTAGAAATTTTAAACTAAATTAATTATCATATTTAACAGTAACTTTAATCGCATGACGAGTGTAGCTCGTCATTGTGCGGTATGGAATGAAACACTAATGACGAGCTAGACTCGTCATTTTACCGGAAGGGATTAAAATCTTTAAAGATAAAAAAAATGGAAATATAAGGGAAAATTGAAAGATTATTAAAATAATCAAATTTTATAATTGAAACTAGTGGAGTCAAAACACACACACCATATAGATATATATACCGGACCGGGGCTAGTAGGTATACAGTGCGTGCATGCACGCTGGCGGTTATATTTCTAAGGCAGCCAATAGAATATATACTAGGTATATAATTGATAGGGAGTGGCTAAATATTATCTTGTACGTAGATATAGGAGGCGTCCAAATGATGCCTTGCATTCAAGTGGCTAACATCCCAGGACTGGTCCTCAATACATACATATATATATATATATATATATATATATATATATGAGTGTGTGTATGTATATATATATATGTATATACATACATGTATATATATGTGTGTGTGTATATATATATATATGTATATATATATGTATATATATGTATGTATATATATAATGTATATGTATATATATGTATATATATATATATATATATATATATATATATATATATATATATATATATATAATGTGTATATATATATATGTAATCGTCCGGGGACCAACCAGCCCCGAACTTCACTTGAATACTTATTTTGAAATCGCCCCTATTATTTTCCTCAGCCCCGGCATGCTGAGCTGCCAAGAGTCCCGCTAACCGTCTGTTCGAAAAAAAAAAAAAAAAACTTTTCAGTCGTCGTGGCCGAACATAACTTTTATTTCATCCGATCAAAATAGCACAAAATCCAGAGGCGTCTGAACCGGACGGTCTCAGAACACACTCTCTCTCTCTCTGTAATGCCAACCTTCTGCGAGACACGACCCAAACCCGTGTGTGGTTTACTGTCGTGGGAAAATGCTGAGGCAACTGTTTTAATTGCTTATAGAGAGTAACCTTTGATTATAGTAATCTGCTAAAGTGTGGAGTTTCATATGAGCATTATTGCTGATCGTTACAGATTTTCCTAGGAGAGTTATTACTTTCTAATTAAAATGCCAGCTATATCATTTTTTGCTTTGAGAATCAAAGAAAGAATTTCGGGGTTCGGCTGAAGGAATGAAAAGATGCTTGTTTAAATTGGATGGCTGGGAAACATGGTTAATATAAAGAGAAGAAATTAAGATCTAGAATAATGAATGGGGAAAAGGGATAATTTTGGCTTAGATATTGATATTATTACACACACACACACACACACACACACACACATATATATATATATATATATATATATATATATATATATATATATATGTGTGTGTGTGTGTGTGTGTGTGTGTGTGTGTGTGTGTTTAAGGAAAAGCATACTAGATTCTAAGAAAAATCTAAGAGTTTTCAAATCTTAAGTTAAGGGCAAAAATTCCCGTGTCTTTTTGCTTTCCCCTTTTTAACCCCTAATCTAGATCGACCACTGGGGCTACAGTTTACGCCCTCAGAAAAGGGGTCTAACCAATTATAACTCTACATACCCTAGCGGACAATTGAGGAAATTTCCAAACAAAAAGGAGATGCACGCTGTCGGAGGCAGATTTAACTAGAGATTTTCCCACAGAGTTTGACTGAGATGTTGACCCAGGTGTTAAAGGCCTTTTACTTATAACTTCATGTTAGCTCACCCCTCAGTATGTCCAGTCCCTATAACGAAGTGGGAACCCGTCCTCCAACATTCTGTTAATAAAGGTCTTTTACTAAAACGGTGTCATTTTTATGGGTCATGACAAACCACCCATTGTGATATCCGTCTTACTACACGCACGCACACACATACATATATATATATGTGTGTGTGTGTGTGTGTATACATATATATATATATATATATATATATATATATATATATATACATATATGTATATATATATATATATATATATATATACGTATATACGTACATGTAAGGAAAATTCTCAGAGGTTTTCAAAACTTAAGTCAAAGGCAAAAATTCCCGCGTCTTTTTGCTTTCCCCTTTTTAACCTTTCACCTAAATTGAATACTGAGGCTACAGTTTACGCCCTCAGAGAAGAGGTCTGACCAACTGTAAATCTACATTGCCCTAGCGGACAATGTAGAAAATTTCCAAGCAAAAAGGGGATGCACAATATCGGGGGCAGATTTTTCTAGAGATTTTGACTGAGATGTTGACCAGGGCCTTTTACTTATAACCATGCTAGCTGACTGCTCCATTTGTCCTGTCCCTATAGTGAAATGGGAGCCCGTCCTCCAACGTTCTGTTAATAAAGGTTTTCAACTGAAACGGTGTCATTTTTATGGGCCATGACTACAACCACCCATCGTGAAGTCAGTCTTATTGCACACACACACACACACACACACACACACACACTCATATATATATATATATATATATATATATATATGTATATATATACACATGTGTGTATGTGTATATATGTATGTATATATGTATATACATGTATAAGCATGTATATATATATGTATATATATGTATATATACGTATATATATTTATGTAATGTTTATACACACAAATAAATATATATATATGTGTGTGTGTGTGTGTAATGCACTTTTCTTAATTTTCCATTTAAGAAGTTTTCCAGCTTAAAAAGTTTTCATCACTTAGTCTCTTAAAAATCTTCTTAAGTGTATTTTAGTGTGTGTTGTATATATATATATATATATATATATATATATTTTTTTTTATTTATTGTTTATTATTTCATTCATTTTTTATTTTTGATTTTTTTTTTAATTTTTTTTTTTTTTTTTTTTTTTTTTTTTTTAATTTTAATTCTCGTTTTTATATTTTCATTTTATTATTTTTTTTTTTTATTTTTTTTATTTTTAACTTTTTTTTTATATTATTTTTGTTTTTAATTGTATTATTGTTTAATTTTTTATTTTTATATTTTTATTCTAAATAATTTTTTTTTGTTTACTTTTATTTTTTCTTTTTCACTTGTTGTTTTATTTTTTTTGTGTGTGGGGGGTGAGGGGTGTAGGGTAGGTAGGGGGGGGGGGGGGGGTGTACTATATAGGGGTTAGATGTATAAGTATATGTGGTGATTCTACATACATCTCTTAGTAAGAGAGATAATATACAGTATATATATATATATACATACATACATACATACATACATACACACACATACACACACACACACACACACACACACACACACACACACACAGTGAATACGGATACCTTCGTAGACGTTATTTTCTCTCAATTTCGGGTTGAAAAAAAAAAAAAAAGACTTAAATTCTCTGATAAGACAGAAAAAGAATTAATCATAAGTCGGCGTTTAGAAGAATAAACAAACAAACATTTCGCTTACTGGATGCTAAATGAAAAAAAAAGAACTGGTTTTTCTTCTCTAACCGCCTTATAAAAGAAAAGAAAAGAAAAAAATAGTAAATAAGAAAATGACCCGCGAAGCAAGGTGACCCCGAACCGAGCACGCGAAAACAAATTCAGCAGAAATACCAGGCACAGGGGTTCTCGAACTTTCTCCGTTTTCGCTCTCATAAATGCTTACCACGCCACCTCCCACAATAGACCAATAGGTTCGGAAAAAAAAAAAGTTTTTTTTTTTTTTAAATTTTTAAATTAGGCATTATGAACTTGTATTATTTTTACACTAAATGTAGGAGCATTACAAAAATAAATAAATGTTTATGACTCTTTAATCTATCCCTTCTTCTCCCCCGATTAAAGAAACCTGTCTACGGCACAGAAATTTTTTGCGGTTGGACCTGGAATGGATAGTGACATTCCTATTGGATTCTTGATAACTTTGGATTAGCAAAATTCAAAGCGAGTAAAGTTTATCTGCACCTAAACTATCCATCCGATTCTAAAATAAATGGGTATAAATATGCTTCATATCACAGCGATAAACAGTCGTGAATAAAAGTTCGAAATCCACCCCTTTCCCCATTTTCGAGCATTCAATGCCATTATTTCAAAACCTATTTTCTCCGGTTAAGAGCAGACGATTAAATTTATCACATAATAAATAGGTAAAAATAACATTTTTTTCTAGCATTATGACGTCATTCCCTTAACTATCTCATTTAATAATTTCTTATTTTAAATTACTTAAATATCGTCTGCATTATTTTCATACGTTTTATCACTCATCTTAGATATTACGTAAATAATTTTCTTTTCTATTTGGCTTAAATAATAAGGCAATTTGTCGCAACGTCACGAACTACTATAATGCCCTTCCCATTCATTTTTATGTTTACAACAGCCAATAGACAAACAATAAACTGTCCTTCCATTTGAAACTAAAGCCAGAATTTTCATAATTTGAGAATTTGCCCTACTGCGTGAAATCGCCTTATAGATTAGGTACGTATGTGATAATTTTAAATTGAATCATCGATTATTTTTGTTGCAATGAAAATTTTATCACCGGTATTAACAACAAATTCTATCTACCTCCATGATATAGTGAAAATGATAGTCTCATTGCTTTGCTTATATTAATTACTGTGGCAGAAACAAATTGGGAAGAACTTAACGATAATTTCGACGTAGCTAAGAAAACTTTGAATTATCTTTCTAAATAAATTCAACGTGATTCTAAACTGCATTCACAGTATCGGGAGACTTTAGAGGAGTATGAAGATAAACAAATTATTGACTTGTACCAGATAATTCTCAGCCAAAAAACAAACCATTTTTTTTTACCAGCCTCATCATAGAGTTCTTTACAATTCTGGAAAAATAAAAATTTTGTTGATCCCGTCATATGAAGGGAAGGCGTCTTCAACACCGTAGTCCGAAATTATATTTCGAGGGGCTCCAAGGAGAAAGACATTGTTTGTTTGTTTTTTGTGAATGATGCTTCAGTAAAACTACATGTTTTCTTATACCAAGGCTGTTCGCACATTTTTTAGATTTATGGTTAGTGGTATTAAAAAATCGTTTGTTGCAAAATAAATAACTGCAACTGTACTATGTTTGATGTAGCCTGTACACTATGACCAATTGTTCACCACTTCCTGATGGTGACTTTGAACGATGGTTCACGGGTTGCATCAACACGCTGAGCCACTTAATGATCCGAGCGCGTGGATTCGTCCATAGGGTCTACTGCGCACTTTAGTTGCGCATCTGGCTGCCTTTGATCTTTGGAGAAAAACCGCCTCGGAAGCCATCGTCCGCCAAGGCTATTTTATCGTCTGCCACCATCGACCACGGTAAACCATATACCCTCTAGACAGTGGTGATGGTTTGCAGTGGACCATAGTGTGGAGGAGCCTTTAAAAAGTTAAAATTATGTTCTGCGGCTTGAGAGTTTTGTTTTCATCAAAATGGCTTTTTTAACGAAGCAGTGGTTCGAAGGCTATATTTCAGCTCTTTCCGAAGAGTAGTATTCCGTTATCCCAAACCGATGTAAGAGTCAGAGTTTTGTGATATCTAAATCTTCTATAGGCAATACCGTCAAAAAGAAAGGAAATAACGTCAAATTGGAGTCTCAAGTATCTAAGGAAAAAACCAACATCTTCGACTATTGCAAAGGTACACTGTTTAATGTTAAAAGAAAGTCCCCCTAGTCAAAGAAAAGTTGCAAAATCATTAAAATGATCGGTGTCCACAGTAAACAATATAATAAGAGTTGATTTAAATCTTAAGAAAGCGGAAAAACTCAATGTGCATCGTCTTTCTCTAAAACATATCGCTGAACACAGGACACGCTGCAGAATTCTGTACGAGAAACATTTATCCATATAAAAATGGAAAACAATTGTCGCAATAGATGAATTAGGGGTGTATTTAAATGAATGCAACAAATAAAGAGCCATTTATAATCCTAAAAGGGGAGAAAAAATTTAAGTACATGGTTCAAAGAATCAAAAGAAAGTTTTTGTAGGATATTCATGATTGTTGCTGGTTTTTCATATAATGGCAAGTTAAAAATAAAGAGAGTTGAAAAAAATGTCAAGATTAACTCCAAATACTATCAAGAACATATTTTATCACCAATTTTTCTGAAGAAAATACCATCGCTTTACCCGCAGTGCCATCAATCTGTGGAACTCCATCAAGACAAAGCTAGCAGTCGCACATCAAAATCCACTGTAAATTTCCTAAAAGAAATGGAATAAAAAACCGGTATCAAGGCCATACATTTCACTGATATCCCTACTAAATCTCCCTATTTATCACCTATGGATTTTTGTGCTTTCGGACTTTTAAAATCTGCATTATCCAAACGTCGTCCCACAACCCTTACGGGACTCTGGAAAGCTGTTCAGGAGGAATGGGATAGAATACCTCTTCTGACAATTAGAAAGGCATTATTATTCTAAATATTAAGGCGTCGCAAGATAGTTCAGAATAAGGCCTATCAAATAAAACATTTCAAACACAAGAATTTTATGTAATTTAGTTTTATGACTACAATATACATCGTCTAAAAAATGTGTAAATAGCCTCTGTATATTTTTATGTAGCCTCCACACTATGGCCGATTGTTCACCACTTCCTGATGGGGACCTTGAACGATAGTGTACGGGTTCATCCACACACTGGGCCGCTAAATGAGCCGAGCTCGTAGATTCGTCCACAGGGTCTATTGCACACTTAAGTTGCGCATCTGAATGTATTTGATCTTTGGAGAAAAACCGCTTCCGAAGCCATCGTCCGCCAAGGCTATTTTATCGTCTGCCACCATCGACCACGATAAGCCATACCTCCTCCAGACGGTGGTAATGGCTTGCAGTGGACCATAGTGTGGAGGGGCCTTCCGATTTCCGCAGGGTTGCCTGTCCCCTAAATCCCCCCCCCCTTGACTACGGCCTTGGGCGCCTTAGAGATGATATAAACACGCAAGCGAAATAAGTGATCTCCAAAGCGTTGATGGAAAAGCTACTTCACAGGCTTTTGCTCAAGGCGCCTCCACACTATGGTCCACTGCAAGCCATCACCACCGTCTGGAGGGGCTTTGGCTTATCGTGGCCGATGGCGGCAGACGATAAAATAGTCTTGGCGGACGATGGCTTCGGAAGCGGTTTTTCTCCAAAGATCAAAGGCAGCCAGATGCGTAACTTAAGTGCGCAGTAGACCCTATGAACGAATCAATGCGCTTAGCTCATTCAGTGGCCCAGCGTGTGGATGCGACCCGTGAACCATCGTTCGAGGTCACCATCAGGAAGTGGTGAACAACTGGCCATAGTGTGGAGGCTACATCAGATTGAGTTCCTTCATTCAGGGTTGGCATGATTTAAATCAGTTGAATTTTTTTTAAAAATCATTGATTTAAATCATTTTTTTTTTTTCACTTCTCTTAAAACCTAATTCGAAAGACAGGAGAATTGGGAATCGGCACAGAAATACCAATAAGTAAATAAGTGTAAATAGATAGTATGTTTTCTAAGAATTTAGGGGTTGTTATCAGAAAGTATGTAGTAGGTGTAGGTATGACTAGTTATGACTAGTGGAATTCATTTCATGTAATGGGGGGTGAAGAGAGTACTACAGAACTTGAAATCCAGTTTGTCTACCAAATAACAACAGCCGTCATATTATCTGCTAGAATGGAAAGACAGTTTTCTTTTGGTATTTTTTATTCTAACCTTCGCAACCAATTAGGAGTGGATACGACATCGAAACTAGTGTTTTTATTGAAACAGTTAAATCCATAATTCGTTGCTTAAAAAGTATTGAAATAATTGTGAATTTTTTTTAAATAGTTTGCATTAAATGAATATTTAATTTGTTCTTTAAATTTACATCTTATTTAGTTTGCACTATCCAATTACAAAATAATGAAATGTATTTAGATTAAAATTTATGTATTTAATTTTAGGTAATCAGTGTGTAGATTATACTATATCTAGTATAATCTACACACAGATTACCTAAAATTAGATAAGTTGTTACTTATAACAAACTATTCCATGTATATTGCAAAAAATATGAAAACGCAACAATAATTAAAATTAGAATTCAGAAAAAAATCAAATAAATCTGATTTAAATCGAAAAAATCTGATTTAAATCAAATAAATCTGATTTTTTTTTTTTTTTTTTTTTTCAAGAATCATGATTTTTTATATTTTTTTCCAACCCTGCCTTCATTCCTCTTTTAAGATGATTTTGTTTTTTAAATTATCAGTTGTGTAGATTTCAGTTACGGATGTTTAAAAATGCCCTGTAGATTATATACTTGAGTACCTCAAGTATACTAATACGTCCACAATGTGATCCGCGGTAGCTCAATCGTCAATGGCAACGATCTAGTAACCGAGAGGTTGCTGGTTCGGATTTCGAGACAGCCTTGTTCGTTAAAGGTGACTGGGGCATGTAAAATAGGTTCGTGGTCTCAATGTCCTCCAAGTTCTCAATAAATACCTCTGGGGGTGGCAGGCCAAGCCTGTGGGTCTTCTGCTTAGTCCCTGCTTCGAAATTACGAGGACCCACTTGAGCGAAGTCGTTCTTTCACCTTAGTGGTGCTCATTAAAGCGATAGGCGCACCCCTTGGCTTTAATACGAGATCCTGCATGCTCAATCGTGCTTTGTTTGTTCAAATGGCATGAGAAACAACAACAACGTACACAATGTGTAAGTTAATTTTTTATAATGATCTGGATTAAATTTTCTGTTAATCAGACAGCTGCATATCACGTTGAACGTTAATTTAACCGAAAGACTGAGTCTGCATCATTCTTTAGAGCAGATGGTGATTTGTAGTTCCCGTACTGTGACGTCACTACGCCAAGACTTAGCCAATGTAACGTAACTGGATCCTTGGTTAGCGTGAGGGTGTCGAAGTGGTTGTGACACGACGTAAGCTTATAACAATAACAACTTTTATCCTTGATTAAATATAATCTATGTACAAATTTTCCAAATGGAAATCACAGGGCTCAGGTGAGCTGGTACGAACCTAAAAGTCCCAGGTTCTAGGCGAAGCTTAAAAAAAAACAATCTGCGGTCAAGTGCCGACAGATATACCGTTGTACAATAGTACAACTGGGACTCCTTGAGTACCACACAAAACTGGAGAAAGACTCTCCTAAAAAACCAAATGCGACAAGTCGTCGCCTCCTCTCGTTCTTGGAGTGAATCTCCCCGGCGAAAACTCGAGCCGCCTGATGTCACTTTTCGCCTCTTCCCATTGGCTTTTCCTTCGCCGTCCTGCTACCCTCCAATTGGTCCTTTCGTTGACGCCTGACAGTCTGACATTTCAGCGTCGCGTCCGACCTTCTAATCACCTCGAACATCTGAAGGTATGTCGAAGTGAAACCCCTTTGTATTGTAGTGTCAAAACCGAGATAGAAAGTCGCCTTGGCCTGGGCTTTAACAAACCTCTTAGTGAAGTCAATGGGGTGTAGCGACATCACACCAATAACAATTAAAACAGCAGGACTCCTGTAATAAGGTCGCGATATCATTCCGGTTTTAACCTTCGAGTGCACTTCCCTTGGTTTGATCAGAAACACTAGTCCAGAACTTTGGATTTATGAAAGATCGAAAAGCATGTGTTCCAAGTGACCATCATCACAAGGCAAAAGATCTTCATCGAGTGATACAATAAATATACATCTTTCGACGATTTGGGACCCCGGAGAAAGAAATCATGTGATTTTTTTTTTCGTCAAGAGACTGGAGACTGTTCAGCCCTTTTGGGGAGTCAAAAATTAAGAACCACAATCAAGTTAAAAGGAAGGTTCGGAGCAGAACAAACTCCTTAAGCGGGAAAATATTTAATAGAAAAACTTCTTAAACTGAAAATTTTACAATTATCGTTATTTGGTATAAATCGGGACCACAGAAATATAACGTTTTAACCGTCAACTTTTAAGCAATGTGTGTGTGTAGTAAAACGGATTTCGGGACGGGTGGTTGCAGTCATGGCCACATTCACTTACAAAAACGTTTTTTTATTTTGAACATAAGATGACACTGAACACACAAATCCCCGTAGGGAAAAAGAACACAAAACACAAATATTTGGATGATATCGTTTACATCGCGATCTTAAAAGAAAAAAGCCACGAAATCCGTGTGCCAGCTCTTTTATTAACTATTGGAAGGGGCGTGGCTTCAAGAATGATATAATTCTGGTGACCAATCACGTCACTTTAATTACTTCTAATTTATAACAGACGATATAGTACCTATACAATGCGCGGGAAAAATGAATCAACGGGCAGCGATTCTAAATTCAAGGTGCCAGGAAATGAGTGTACCCCGACATTATTATGAAAAATGTTCTATAGAATTTGTCTACAGGGAATCTAGATTTTCAATAGAAAACAGAAAACTTTAAGTTAGATTTTTACTTTAACAGAATTCTATTATTACTTACACACACACACACATATATATATATATATATATATATATATATATATATATATATATATATATATATATATATATGTTTGTTTGTGTGTGTGTAATGATTTTTTTTATCATTTTCGGTTCCGATTCTGTCTTTCCAATATTTCTACAACCCTAGCGAATGTTCTCAAGCGTTCCCCTGTAAATTCCTTTCGGTTGCATGGCTAAAAATAGATTTCAGGTGGATGACGTAACTTAACCGTTGAGTCATCCACGTGACTTGTGGTGATTGCTAAATTGCTAATTGGCTGGTACAAACAACTGTAAAAAGAGAATATAAAATGTTTGCGGGCAGTTTCGCTCGTAAGATAAAATATCAATAAACTACGATAGTTTGATATTCCATTTCTTTATTTCGTTGTCTTCCTCGTCGCAAGTTCCGACTGCAAGACGAAAATATCCGTTCGAAATTCCCTCCGAGATGAGGCAAAAAGCCTCATTTCATATATATGTATACTAGCAAATGTGCCCGTACTTCGCTACGGTGAACGTATGTATTACTTTTAACAAAGATTTTTTATCGTGCATAACGAATGATAGGTGTTTATTTGCCTTTGAGAGTCACTGAAATTTGTACTTTTCTTTGTTAGAATATTGTTGATAAGCAATTCATTGTAACGTAAAAATTATGCAAGAATTAAATTTAAAATTAGTTCTTATATAAAAATGCTATAATTTGCATCACATAGAAATGAAAGTGAATCACTTTATATCTCAATTTCCAGGTCAAACCGAATTGATACTACGCAGACGATGTTTAAATAATATCAAATAAGAAATGAATAAATGAGATATTTAAAGGAATGACGTCATAATGATAAAAAGAAATATCATTTTCACCTATTTCTTAAGAGATAAATTGAAAATCTTAATCTCCTGCTTTTAACCGAGGAAAACTGCGCTGAAAACAATTACTTGGGATGACGTCACATTGCTAGAAATATTGCTTCTTTCACTTAGTTATGATGCGATAAATTAAAAAGTGAATCATTTGCGTTTAACCGGGGAAAATAATGCTTGGAATAATGACAGGAAACGTTCGTACAAGGGGGAAAAATGGATTTCGAACGTTAAAAATTTTCAAAAACCTTCCTACGGATACACCTAATAATTTCCCAAAATTTCACGGTGATTGGATGTATGGTTTTTGAGTCTATCGAGTACAGACAGACAGACACAAATTCATTTTTATATATATAGATATGTATGAATGCCTAAGACCAGGCCCGTAACTAGGTCCTTTAGCGTCCGTAGCAAAAAACTGGTCTGCGCCCCTACCACCATATATAGTGAAAAAATATGTAAACAGTTTTTTTTTCTATATCATATATTCAGAATGATCTTACAAAATATTTTTTAATTCTTAAATTGTTACTAATATATTAATTTTTAATTTTTCTTCTGATTTTACATTATACAAACTGTATAGTTTATTTAACAGGAATATTTTTTTATTTGTACGTTGTATTTTCGCAAAAAAAAAAAAAAAAAAAAAAAAAAGGCTAATTTCTAAATCTAAATTTAGTTTTAATTATTTAATAAATTAAAAATTCAAAACAAATATCCAGATTTATATTAAGGAAACATGTTGTAAAAATCTACACTTAAAAGAAAAAAATTCATTAAAAAAATAATTTTTAAACACATTAGATTTTATAATAAAAAAATTAATTTTCAAATTTTTCTTTTTTCTACTCGGGGCGAATTGTTCTCTTTTGGACCCCATTTTCCTCACCCGGCGCCCCTGTGACTGATGCGTCCGTAGCAAATGCTACCGGTGCCATGCCCTAGTTACGGCTCTGCCTAGGACAAATCAAAGAACTAATGATGTCTTGATAATGTCTTTATTCATAACTATTATATAGTTTAACTGTCAACCATCAAACTTGGCGGCGAGTGGGTGGAGTCCACACTCTAACAAAGAAGCTACATTTGGTCAAGGTTCATACTGCAACCCTTTCTGAAGACGCTTTTTCTCAATTCTTACGCGTCAAGCACTTTTATATGGAGTTACTAGGATATAGCCCGTCATATGACGGGATCAGTAAAATTTTTAATTTTCCAGAATTGTAAAGGTACCCTATGAGGCAGGTAAAAAAAAGGTTTGTTTTTCGGCTGAGAATTATCGTTCTACAAAAATAATCAATTAAAACTATCACTTATGTACCTAATCTATTATTTAAGCCAAATATAAAAGAAAATTATTTACGTCATATCTAAGGTTAGTGATAAAACGTATGGAAATCATGCAGAAGATATTTAAATAATCTAAAATAAATTATTAAATGAGATGGTTAAAGAAATGACGTTATATTGCTAGAAAAAATTGTTACTTTTTAGCTATTTATTATGTGATAAATTGATAAATTTATTAGCCTGCTCCTAAAATAGGGCTTGATAGAATGGCATTAAATGCTCGAAAAGGTGAATTTCGAACATTTTAAATATGACAGTATTTTTCGCTGTGATACGACGCTTATTCATACAATTAATTTTAGAATCGGATTTATAGTTTAGGAAAAAATAAACTTTACTCGCTTTGAATTTTGATAACCCTAACTCATCAAAAATCCAATATAGATGCTCTATCCATAACACATCCAACCGCTTCACAAATTCGAGGATAGACGGACAGATAACTTAGGCTATTATTACATTACGAGAAGAAAGTTTAAATCATAAAATGTTGACAAAATAATAAACATTTATTTTAAAAATAATAAAACAATTTTGAAAATAATAAACAACTTTAGGAATAAGAATTTAAAAGAAAAAGCAGAAAATATTAAATTAATTAGACATTTAGAAAAATTTGGATGAGTCGGGGACAGAACCGGCAACCCGAGAAGTACCATGATCTCATGGTCAGACTCTCTACCGAACGTGCTAGGCCTATAGCCGATGAAAGAACTAGAATATATGAGGGTCGAGTAAACACAGTCCAGTTTAAATATCACGCTCCACCCTTGCTGCTCCCTCTTATTCTATACAAAATTCATATCAAGAATGAATTTAGTATAGAATAAGGGGGAGAATAAGACTTGAAATCATAGCATTAAACGCTCGAAAAGGGGGAATGGGGTGGATTTCGAACCCGCTTTGAATTTTGCTAACCGTAACTGATAAAAAAATCCAATATGGATGTCTGTATCCATTCCAGGTGCAACCGCTTCATAAATTCGCGGACAGACAACGTAGACTATTATTATATAGGGGATTAGTGATTCATGCGGCTGAATTAAGGTATCCGTCTACATTCGGAGAAATTTTTTCTTTTAACGTAGGAACTAGTTCATGTTTTTACATTTTTAGATTTATTTTTTATATTATGGAGAATTGCACTTAAAAATGTATTCCTGGAGAAGAAGTTTTTATAAAATTTCTAATAAATGAAAAAATCATAGTATAAAGAATATAGAATATATAGAAAATAGTATAGAAAATTTAGTAAGAAAATCGGGTTTTTTCAAAAGGTCTAATTTCTTAATAAATTAAATTACTTCAATATTTTTGATGCAACACATTTCTGATACACTGGACTAGTGAATCACCTAAAATCTTTGCTTAATTTACATTTGGTAAAAAATTTTGATCCTTCAAATTCATACACATAGAATTTTTAACGAATTTTTATTACCTTTATATCTAACTATGAGTGTAACGTCCTTAAAAATTATCCAAATTTAAAGCTTTTAGGTCATTCGCTAGTAAATACTATCAAAAGCATTCGTAATAATTTTCTACAAAAATATTTTAAGAACTTTTTGAGAAATCACGTTTGAAGTTTCCACATTTTATTAAAAATTACGTCATGAGAAAAACGCATTTGAAATTTTTGAAAGCAATTTTAACTATTAAAAAAATTTAAATGCATGTTTAAAATTCCCCACACTTTCTTGATTCAAAACTTTCTAATTGCCAAGTTGCTAATTATTAAAAATACTAGAAAAATGCTTAAACTAATCCTCATGAAAATTTAAAAAGTTTTGTCCCAAAAATGCTCTTTAAAAGGCTTTAAGTTCACAACTTCAGGTTCCGAATTCGCTATTTACGTTTTGTTTTGATAGCTGTCACTGATGTTTAAGCGCTGTAACTTTTTTTTTAAATGCCGTAGAGACAAAACAAAAACAGATTTAGAAGCTTAATAGTTTAAATTTTACAATAGAGAAATAAAAATTATGATTTATGGCAAAAAATGACGTTTTCCACGTAGATAGATACTTCAAAGAGTGCGCTGCGTTTCCTGCCTTTAAACCCCTAATTTATTAATTGTATGATTTCAAACCTGATATATATATATGTGTGTGTGTGTGTGTGTGTGTGTGTGTGTGTGTGTGTCAGGTCTAAAAAGGGGGGGGGAATTAAGCAAGTTGTGAACAATATAAAAGGGAACTCTTTCGTAACAACAAAATAAATGAAAAAAAACCACGCTCGCGTAAGCCTTTAGGATAATCCGGTCAAGTGGAAGCATATTAGAGGATTTGATGAGTATACAAACCGATAAGAGACAGTTGACGCGTAGGCATCGAGTTGTCAGCGGTCTCCACGCTTAGTTCCGCCACGAATAAATGAAAATGGCGCAAGTGACGCCCTAAAAAGAACACTATACTTTGAAATAAAGATATGATTTACCAAGAGAAACTGCTTCTTCCATTCGCCTACCACTGGATACGACATGTGTATATATATATATATATATATATATATATATATATATATATATATATATATATATATATATAATATATATATATATATATATATATACATATATATATATATATATATATATATATATATATATACATATATATATATATATATATATATATATATATATATATATATATATATATATATATATATATATGCCGGATGGGTAATCGATCCCCTGCATTTCTCAAATCTTATTTCCATAACTCTATACAGAAAAAGTTAAAAGGTGTTAATCGTTTGAATCATTGTGTGGTCTGCAACTTTTACTGTCTTGCTACACGAAGGCTAATGAGATCAGGACCTACTACTTAAAGCCGATTCCAAACGGCTACGAACTTTTATATCAGCTACGGCAGTGGTCGGCAAAGTGCGGCTCCGGAGCCGCATGTGGCTCTTTGGCTCCTTAAGTGCGGCTCTGGCACAAATATCCACGGAAGGCTCAATAAAATTTTCATTTAAAAAATTCTTAGGAAGAAAAAAATTACATCTTATTTTCATAAATTAAAATTCTTCTATAAGTCGAGAACATGTATAATTTTTTGTTTAAGTTAAAAGATAGATAGGTAATTAAAATTTTATATTGTAAAAATACGTAACGAACATCGAATTTAATTTTATTAGTTTTCATAAACGTAAATACAAACCATGTACAAGCTACCGGCTGAAATGAGGAATTTTCACATTTTCTAATTTTGATTTTAAAGGATGGAAGACAAAAAAGTAAGCAGGACAGAAGCTATTTTTCTTTCATTTGGGGGCCTAATGAGTGATTTCTAATGGTTTTTATAGCGGACTCTTTAACGTCTCTCAAAAACGATACTTTTCCACCGCCGAGTTTGTGACGTCATCGTTCATGTCGACACCGAGCGCCTATGCTGTTTACATGTTAAAAGGCGACTTTTTAAATTTGTTTTTGTGTAAAGTATCGCATATAATAGAAATTTTTTTGTTATGTCTGGCATTAAAAAATCATACTCTAAATATTGTATTGTGCCACTCTGTAAAAATACAACAACTAATTGCAATGAGAAGATATTTTTCAGCGTCCCGAAAGACCCACATACACGTAAAATCTGGACAACTGCGATGAAAAGGGATGAGAAATTAAACCCCAAATTATCATATAAATCATCTCTATGGGTTTGGGAAGACCATTTTTAGGTAAATAAATGCTTGCTTTTGTTTAAATATTACTCATTTAGAACAATCAAAGTATATAAAAATACATATATTAAAAGAACTGTTGATTAACCAGTGCTATTTAACTTTTAAAACTGCTAATTTTCGAGTATTATCACAGAGTTCAAGTACAATAAATATTTTATAAAGCATATAAATATCGAAAAACGTATAAATATCTAAAGCATATAATTATCTAATAAATATCTCGGGGGAGGGGAAGGTTATGTATTTTCAAGGTATTATAAATATTTTCTTCAGAGATGCATACTTTCTTGTGTATCAGATCACAGTGATATTTTTCGATTAAATTGGTGACTAATTTGAAAAAAAATATAATATTTTTAAAATACGTAATAATAATATTTCTTTAAAAATTAAATTTAATTTGAGAAATTTTATACATTTTTTAATTTGACATTAATATTAAAGACAATAAAATTGTATTGCTATTTAAAAATGTATAAATAATTAAGTAAAGCCGTTTAAAGATTTTAAATTTCTTTTCATCATATTTAAAATATCTAAGAATTTGTTTGATTTTGGAGTGCTACGGTCTACTTTTTGCAACACGAAGGCTAATGAGACCGGTCTCACAATAAATACCTCCTTTAATTTTTATTTTAATATTACATCCGTCTCTATTTATAAAAAACGATGCTACTACAAATGTGTGTGTATATGATATATGTATATTTATTTGACTTGTTTGTGTTTACAAAGAAAAGAGCTGTGTTTAGCATGAATAAAGTATTAATACATGTTAAGTAAAATTGGAAAAAAATATAAATGATTTTACACACCTTTAGGTTTTAATTCCTCGTATTTCTGCTCCCATAAAATCTGGGTTTTTTGCCAAGAAAGAAAACATTGACATGCTGTCAATTTTCGGGAGATTGTCTGATTGTCCTTTGGTAAATCCAGGTAGAAGAGACATTTATGACAAATTGAGATAACTAAGCTATCTAGATCGATAAAATAAACCTTCAGGTTTAAATAAAAATAAATTTTGATAGCTAGAAAATTTCAGGAACTTGCAAAAACAAAATCGGAAAATAGTGCGCGCTTAAAAGCAATACAAAAATATTGGTCTGCATGAACGATGACATCACAACCAATCACGGAGCTTTTTGATGTCACGTGATTTTCGCTTAACTTTAAAATTAATTTTTTAAATGATGGACCCAGTGTTTTACATTTTTGAAAACATTTTTGGAATCTACGAGTCTGAAATTATCAGAAAAACACTAAGTTGTTCGAATCCCCCACATGTGCAAATTCCTCATTGTTCGTATGTTTTCAGCGTACTCCCGTGTAATACAAAGGTACCACAAGCATGCGCGCGCATAATTTTTATTTAGTGTACTACTTATTTAGTGTAATAAAATTTTACTAAACAAGCAGATTTGATTCCCAATTTTTTTAAAAATTGTTGTAATGTTCATATTTGGCTCTTTGGCTAATAAGTTTGCAGACCACTGAGCTACGGGAATCGAACCCGCGAACTTCGTTACTGACTATGTCATTTTAAACAAACTTAAGAAACAAAAAGAGCAGACATCCGTATACAAATGTGTATTTTTATTCCTTTTACAATACATTACATTTATTTTATCGAAGTCATATTTGGCGATTCAATTCTGTCGCCACAGTTGGCAACTTAGCGACTTTATTGGCACCTTTTCCATGGCATTCGACATTCACTTTCGTTACACAATTTTCATAATGCAAGTAAACCTAAAGACTATTCCATAGCCATTAAGATATACAGAGTATATATATAAAGTCCTCGAGCAGCCGTATATCTCTGCTAATACTCCATTTTCACCCTAGTCGTACTTCTGATTTTAAAATGTTCAAAAAATAAATACGTATTCCTCTTAGGGTAATTTTAAATGGAAAATTTCAGTTTAGGAGAAATTACAAAATTTTTATTTTGTGCTTTAATTTTGTGCCTCTGTGTTAGTAAAAAGTGAAACTCGCCCTAAAAATTGTAACACAAAAAGTTCCACTGCTGAAGGATGGACGAATAGTTAGAGCACTGACCTTCGCAACCGGAGTTCGTTGGTTCGAGTCCCACTGTGGCATGGATGTTCTTAGCCGTTCGGAATCGGTTTTTAGCAGTAGGTCCCGGTCTTAATAGCCCTCGTGTTGCAAAAAAGTAGACCGTAATGCTACCAATCAACCAACTAACCAAAAAGTTCCACTTTTCTGGGACAAATATTTACCGAGATATTTAAATTCAAAATTTGATAAAAATAAGATTTTTTTCTTTTTTTAGGGATCGGTTAATAGATTAATTGCGGTAATTAGAAGTTGAAATTAATCAGGGGAGATAGATGACTACTTGAATGGGGTTTCTATCTTGCCACTATCCTAAACAACGCAATTCCTATTTCTATCACTCTTCGGTCGTAGAAATGGTAGGGCGCTGCTCTTCATTAACATAATTCCCGGGTTCGTATCCCGCTGTTGGCACAAATGTTCTTGACAGTTCGAAATCGGCTGTATGGTTCGGTCTCATTAGGCATTTTAAATTCTGTCCGCCTCATCGTAATTCTGCTGTGATCGCTCGCTCGTGGTACATGTGGCGTGCCGTTTACCTCGGCGGGTGTCGGCTAGATGGCGCGGTTCAGCAAACCTTAACGTTCCAAACTATGGTTGTAGATACAATTATAAACACTCTTACTGGCAACGCACTGATTTTTGTAGCCGTTCGAAAGCAGCTCATAACTGTAGGTGTCAGTCCAATAAACGTGCACGCTTGTTATCAAGTAGCGATAAATAGTTGTTAAGAGTTGTATTCTTAATTTCAACTGGAATTGTTAAATGTTGTAAGTACTTAGAGATTAAATTTTCACTGTGCACTAATTTTATTTTATTTATTTATTTTTTGTAAGAATAATAAACTGTTTGTGTTTTATAAATATGTAATATGGATTTCATTATTACTTTTTTGCACTGTGTTTTGAGAAAACGTTTAAACTTTTTTCATTTTACTCGATTTTTTAAAGTTGTGGAATGTTGTATATATTTTTTTGCACGATTTTCTATGAAACGTATCTGTCTTGTAAAAAAGAGTTGGGTGTATGTGTGTGCTATGATTTTTTATTTTTGTTTTTTAATTTTTTATGAGATTGAAGGTTTACTGTACTTTAGATTAAAGAAAGTTTTGGATTAAAAGTTTTGGAAAAAAAAATTAGCTACGTCATTGGTACTTACAAAAATTAGCACAACCTCATCATAGTTTGTTATGGCTACAACACAATCAAAACATTATTTTTTACAGGCTGCGTACAATTTTTTTTCTTCAATTTGTTTCTGGTCCTATTTGTCTTAGAGATTAACGCTTCTTTGAAATATACGATGTCTAATGTGCACTTTACAACCCTGAGCTATGACTTAATCAAAAATCTTCGGAGCACATATTTCATTTTGGGATCCAAACAGAACCAGCATACTTATAAACACATATTTTTCATATTTAAAATTGCATTGGAGAATAGGGGTTTTATATTATTTTCAGAAACGTTTCATATTGTAGTTTAATCATTTCGTGTTCCATTGATCTTTATCAAATCTGACGAAGTAGTAAAAAAATAAGTTGTCGAAAGATTTTGTTGCTCGTTTAAAAAAAATTAAAAAGAAAATATTTTTTGGAAAATTTTAAATAAAAAATAATTTTTCAAATCCTTTTTTTTTTTTTCAATGTTGTTGCATTAACTGCTGTCATTGTAGTTATTATACTACACATATTTTTGCAAGGTTGGTTAATTTTTAGTATTTTATCTTTATTTTAATTTATACTGAATTGGAATACCTTCTTTTATATCGTTGTTAAAAGTATACTTAAAAGGGAAAAAATTAGACGTATACAAAAATAAAATATATTTTATTACCGTTTCATAAATATTTGTATTTTTAAAACTATTCTGTAAACTATATTTTGAAGTCGTCTCTAATTTTTTCTTATTCTAACGTTGACAAATACAAAATTTTGAATTTTTTTTTCTTTCGTCTTATACTACTTCAATTAAAAATTAATTCATTTTTAAATTTTAGCGTCAGAACTGAACGAAGAAATTAAAAGTGAATTCCAGCAATATAATAAAAAAAAAGGAAAAATAGAACTATCTAGTTATTTTCCATTTCTTTTTTAAAACATTTTATTATTCCAAATTCCATTTGCGCTAAAACATTATTTCCTGCATTTGGCTGCATAAAATGTGAAATTTTTGTCTTAAGAATATTGCTTATGGGGGAAAAAAAATTCCCTTTGCCAGGTTTTCTCCGGTTTCATGCATTGATGAAGTTAACTCTGCTATCGTTGCCATTGCTGTAATACACTTCTTTCTTTTTTTTATCGTTTTATTATAAGTTCGGAATATTATAACATGCCTTTTTTGTGATTGGATAACTATTGTTGCTATATCATGTGACTTTAATTCTAAAAACCTATTCGCCTTTTATCTAACGCGGATAGAGGGATAAAAATTTTTAGGTCACGTGACATGCTGAGACGCCATATTGGAGAAATTGTTAATAATCATCTAGTTGTGTGTGAAATGATGCGGTATTAAATTGACAAATTTTAAAATTTATGAAAAATAATCAATTTTTTTTAAACATGACACTACTCTTTTTGTAAGAAGATACCACTCAAATACGTTCAAATTACAATTAACTATTCAAAATACCCGCTGTTTTTCTGCAGCCAGGATGATAACAAGGTGGGTTGCTTAACGGTAAAATTGGCTTGCCAAGTTAAAAGTGGTATGTTGCATGAAATGTACTATGCCGGCCATTATTTTACTTGTTCGTATCAAGTTGACAACTTATTATTCTGTAGCATAAATAAATATAATCAACCCTGGGACTTTATGAAGAGAATCTGTAAGGAAATAATTTGATGAACTTTATAATAAATGTATTAAATCATGATATCTAGATAAATTATAAACAGTAAATAAATAAGATTACGGATGGACTTTTATTACGCTTGCATACTATATTCAGATGACAGAAATGATGCATTTGTGCTATTCTGGAAATTTAACATTTTGATAGATGTAAATTGTATTATTCAAGTTGGGTATTTATTTTTCCTACTGTGCCGTCAGTAAACCTAGTACTTTTTTTTTCTGTAGTATAATAAAAATTGACAGCGGTTAGGAAGTATGTTGAAAGTTTTAAATTTTTAAACCTTTGCAAATATATTGATGTGTTGCATTTATTTCATTTATGCATTTTGGTAAGCATGACAAAAATAGTGCATATATTTATCGAGAAATATAAATTTATTAGTTTATGTACAGTATTAAAATTTCCGTATTTTAATATCAACCTATAATTTTATTTCTAGGGAAGTTACAAGATAATTTTAAATAAATGAGCCCAGCATTTAATCTTTATAAGTATATATTTGTAGAATTAATTCATTTAAGATTTAGTTATTACATTTTCAAAGTTAAAAATCTTGTGTCTGTTTGTTATTATTATTATTTCAATATATACTTTTGCCATTATTGACATGCATTAGAATAATGTTATAGTAAAAATCTTGCATTTTATTTCTCTAGGCTTTCTGTTTATATTTATTAGTTTATATACTGATAAATTGTTTATACATGAATACTAAAGATATTGGAAAGTTTTAAATTATAAATTTTTAGACTTGTTATGTTTTGTTAATGAAACATTTGACTGTATCAGTATGGAGTTTGTTTAAAATGTACTTATTTAGTTATTTATACTGTGAAGGGTTGATTTATGGGCATTTGGGTCGACATATTTAATTATCTGTAAATTTAAAGTTTTCAAAAAAAAATAATTAAATATCAAAATTGAACTTAATGTTTAATTCACATAATAATTTAAAATCAAAGATGCAATATTTTTTGTTGTTAATTTATGCTTATATAAATATAAATATTGTACACCTCTTAAAAATCACGGGGAAAATATTTCAATGAAGTAACCAAAAAATTGTTTTATTTCAGTTTTTGTTTCTTGCATTTTAAGAATACATGTAAACTTATTTTGTTGAATTTAAACGCAAAATGTTGGGACTGATAAAACAGTATAGCTTTTCTTCAATTACCTGGTGTTTAAGATGAGGTTTGATGTTTAAAAATTTGAATCGAGGAAAACAAAAATTAAGTTTAATTACTTTTCCTCTAACTTTTATGGTTAATGTGTTCAATTATAATATATTATTTCAGCTGTTGAAGATTAGAAATCTACCTCCATTATCCTATAAAGGATTGAAATGTTTGTAATATGATATTTACAAAATTTGTATACGTTTTTTAGAAAATAAACTAATTATTTCAGCTATAATTGTTATATGTAATTAGTGTTTTAATGTCAAAAGTTGAGTTAGATATTAAAGTTAAAATTTGGTTAGTATTTAAGTGACTTTAGTAAATGTTATCTAATAAGTTAGGAGTAGTACACAAACACTAAGTAACAATTTTAGCTATTTAGGCAAAATTTTGTTTCTTTAATGGACCTTTCACATATTTTCCCTTTTTTTTTTTTTCACAAATCTATATCATCTTAAATATTAATTTTTCGAAAAGCAAAGTCTCAAATGCAGTATTCTAGGAAATTATTTTTCTGTTTCTCAACTAATGTTTATGTATTTTTTTTACTTTGAAACTTAACTTCTTGGATAAATGTAACGTTTATTTATAGGATGATTTCACAGTATTTGTAATCTGATGTTCTTTAAAAAGATTGTATAGTATTATACATCACATTTTACAAAATTATGTGGCATTATATATCAAATTAAAGGCAATTAGAGGTAGTTTATGAATATAAAACTGATTTTGCCAAAATAATGAGAAAAAGTCTTTAGGTTTCATAAAATAAAAAATAGGTTTAAAAAATACCGACAACAAAATTAAATTTGTTAAATTGAAAAATTTAGTTAATACTCATAACTTATCAAATAATTAAGCTATCAATTAATAAAATATAATTTATTAATGGTATATTGCCAACTATAAACTTATAAACAGAAAAAACAAGATCTATGTTTTATGACATGCCTGCAACACACAGTAGGTAAATTTCTACTTATCACTTTAATTTCTTAAAAAATCTTCTCATTTCCTTAAGATAAATAGACATTGAAATCTTAGCATTAATCTTTAGGGTTTTCTGTGTTATGTTTGTAACACTGCAATTTTTTTTCAATTAAATGAGTTTGAATTAAGTTTATTGCTTAAATATGCCCTGCTTTAATAATGGGTAAAGTATACTGATTTCTTAATTGGAAAAATACTCTCCTTGTTAAATTTTTTTAGTTTTAGCTAATTGATATATGCAAATGCAATGGCTACAAGATGTTCAATGCTGTGAAATTACCCTATGAATGTGTATGCATTTATACAACGTAAATATACATATATACATAGTTTTTAAATCGCTTTATCTTAATACTAATTTCAGGCTCACGAGTTTGTATATTTTCACAAAAGCAGGACTCTTGTTTAGAGAACTAGATTTGATGCTAATTTCAGTTTCATTAAATTGTGATTTTTTTTTTTTAACACTTTTACAAAAACAGGACCCCCTTTTAGAAAATAGACAATTAAAAGAAAAGTGTCTCATATTAATAAATTATTTTGATACTCAATAATTAAGTTTTCATTTCTGTCTCAATTGAAATCATGTAATAATTTTTTTACAAAATTGATGCTTTATGAGTTTTTCTTTACAGGTTGTATTGCTGAAGGTGCTTTATTAGGATTAATTTTTTAAATGTGTGTTCATGAATTCCCCATAGACACAATCTGAATTTTAACAGAAAATGGAGGCTGTAATCAATGGAGAAATATGTGAAGATTCAGCTGAGAAAGACAAAGGAAACGAGTATGAGTTGATTCCTGATGACAATTGTGAAGTTATTTCTTGTGACAAAGGTGTTTCAAAGGAGAATGCATCTCCTTGTAATTTGCCATCGCCTGAAAATATTTCACAAGACTCAGATGAAAAATTACCTCATATCATAAACAGTGAAGAAAAAATACCTCATAAAAATAGTTCAGCAAATAGTAAAGCTGATGGATGTGAGATAGAAGCTAATGATTCCGCTGTAAGCAGCATTTCATCTCCTAAGCTGTCTGATAATTTACTAGCAAAAGAGGATTGTCAGGATGTGTTATCCATAGAATCAGTCAAATATGATGTTTCAGATTCTGGTGTTAATGAAACTGAAATTACTGTAGTTAAGACTGTAAATCTCAGTGATCAGCAAACTAATAAAATGCAGCCATGTGAAAACGAGACTACAGGGAATAATAAAAGTAAAACAGAATTATCTAGTATTCCTGGTGATTTAATATCTGATGTTTCTGAAGAATTGGATAGTAAAAATAAAAAGGACAATGCTGCTACATCAGAATCATCCATAACTAAGTCTCCACAACATGAGTTATCATCTAAACCTCACTTAAACACATTATCTGATGATAAACATGCTGAACAAGCCACCAGTTTTTTAGAACCTGATTCTAGTGCAGAAGTGAACAGCAAAACACATAGCACCACCTCAGAGTCTAAACTCCCAGCCTTCAACTCTGTTCCTTCACAAAATGATGCTAGCAATAATGAATCCAACCCTCTAGAACAATTAAATCAGCATTTAAAATCAATAGGTTGTAATGATGGGGAATTGAGTAGTAATTCTGTATCAAAACTCAGTGCTCAAGAACATGGTTCCAATAAAATTGAGTCATCTAAAAGTTGTTCAAAAGATTCTGCAGATAGACATAAAGAATCTAATTGTTTTGTCTTCACTGAAATTTCTAAAGAGGAGTCAGGTTTTCCTGATGTATTTACAGGTTTAGTTGTTATAGGCAAATACTTATCAGTTAAAGGTGATTTTACTTTACGGAGCTCAGAAGCCCTTGTTGAAAGTGCTTCTTTAACATCTCCATATTTAGTGAAAGAACCTGATACTTTTCCACCCCGTCTGAATGATTCTAAACCTGAACCCAAAGACTTCTTCCACTCGACAGCTGGTGAAATGCTTATTGGAATAGGGCTTGGGCGTGTCAGTGAATGGTTTCATAGAGATATGGCAAGAATAAAGAAAAGACAAATGAAAAGAGAAGGAAAATCTCCTGATTTAGAAGAGGACCTTAAAGTGCATGAATCTTTTTATAATGAAGCCAAGCGAGCTAATAGAATTTATTCATTTTCTTTAAAAACATGCAAAACATGTGGATTTTCTACTGAATCTTCAATTGTTATGGAGGGGCATTTATTGGTTCCCCATATCACTCCTAGAAGAGAATATCAGTGTAACTTTTGTGAAGTAGTAAATAGAGATCCTAAAGCTATGTTAGAACACATGTATAAAATTCATGGTAAAACTGGTCGTATTCAGCCTCCTGTTCTTTTCTTTGAATGTCCATACTGTACATTCGAAAGTAACTCAAAAGTCAAATTAGGAAACCATCTGGGCAAATGTCAGAGAATTTATGATCCATCCCGCAACCAAGCTCCACCAAAAGATTTTGAGTTCCCTGCATTAACACCCAAGCCCATTACAGTTGCTGTTGTGAAAGCTTATGAAAAATCTCTTTGTTCTATGCAGAGAGGAAGGGGCAGACCTAAAAAGGTAGACAGTATTGCAGAGCAAATAAGTTTAGGTCAATATACTTCCAATTTAAATCATTCACCTATGGTTCCCAGTCCAATGCCTCCTTACAGGGCTAGTTCAACTCCTTTATCAGAAAATATGTCAAGCATACCTAACCAAATGATGCCTCCCTTACAAATGCCAAACATGAACTTGAGGCCCAGTCATTCTAATATGGGCCAACTGCGGACAAGTTTGCCATCCCCTATGCATTTACCATCACCCAATCGTTTTTATCCAGTGGTCAACTCTTCCGCTCAACTTATGCCCATGCTTGCTAATAATCCATTAGTAACATCACCATCCCAATTTCCTTTTAGTCCTAATTTGGTAAATAGCAATAGTCTCTCCAAAAAGGTCCCTTCTCCATCATCTCAGTTTTTAAATTCATTTTTTGGTAGTGGCCTAAGGCAACAAAATCCTCCAAAAAACGTTCCTGAAGTGACTATTACACCTCTTCCAAAATTACAAGGCCCTTATCCAGTCCCACTTGTCAAACCCAGCAGTACTACATCAAGTAACTCATCGTCACAGTCCAACAGTTTGGTTGTTTGTGAAATATGTGATGGTTATATAAAAGACCTTGAGCAGCTACGCTCCCATATGCAGCTAATCCACAAAGTGAAAATTCATCCTAAAATGCTTGTAAGTCGGCCCCCTCTGAACTGTCAGAAATGCCAATGGAGGTTCTTCACAGACCAAGGTCTCGAACGCCATCTTTTAGGTGCTCATGGACTGGTGACATCAAATATGCAAGAGCTAGCCAATAAAAGTAAAGATGCTGGATGTTGTACAATATGTGGTAGGGTATATGCAAGTAAACTGGTTAGTCACATGAATCAAGTTCACAAGTTAACTCTGAAACCTGCTCATCTTTCCTATAAATGTACTGTGTGTTCTGCAACATTTAATCTTTATCGGCTGTTTGAAAATCATGTATATCTCGTTCACAGTGGTGCTGCTAAACGTCCAGCTGATGGTAGTTCAAATTCCTCAAAAAAATTGAAATCTGTGGCTGGCGACAATGAATCCCCCGTTGAGGGTGAAGCCAAGAATCACTTTGACAAAAGGACACAGGAAGAGAACTTAGCAATGTGTAGTGAATGTGGAAAGCAGTTCCGGAAACATGCAGCTCAAACTGATAAGTGTGAGAAGTGCCTCAAATGTGATGTTAGTCAAGGAACTCGCGTCAACAGCAAAATGTCTTGAAAAGAGCTTATGAAGCTGAATTACTAGTTTGAAAGCATTTTAGATTATAAAATTTATAACGGTAATCACATTGTAGATTGAAATTATGATGAAATTCAGATATATATATAGTGCATTTTTTACTATATCATATTTTTCAGCTCTAGAATAGTGTGCAATCAATGAAAGAAACAAGTTACTTTTCATCTGCATGGTATAACCATTTGCTGTATGTAAATAATGTCGAGTAACTCTGTTTGATGAAATTATTCCAGTACAATGCATACACATTTGTCTTTAGACACATTTTTCCTTTTTCAATTCATGTTAGTAAATTTTAGATAAGATCTCATGTTGATATTTGTTGGGAAATATGATTTTCATCTACCTCTTAGAATTTTTTGTTGGCAATCAATTGAGTATTTCTCTGTAGTTACAGAACAAATATTTAGAAGTGGGTGAAGAAAAAATTCTCATTTTGTCTTTTTATTTTCTGAAAAGCTATTCTGTGATTAAATAAAAATGTGTGACCATTATTACCATGTGAATCTATATAAAATATAAGAATTTATGATTAATTTGAAAGTATATTTTTAAGTAATCATAATAACATTTGTGTGATAATTTTTTTTTTAATTATTGAAGTACAAGTGTTTTAGAAAAGTGTTTCTCAACATTTTCCTTTATGTATACATTGAGTACTTAAATTTCTAAATATACTTTATCATGTAGTTCATTATTTATCATGATGTGTAAATATACATATTTGTAAATTAATTTATAGGCTGTGAATTTGAGCAGTTAATGAATGTGCTGTATTTAGATTCCTCTTTAGAATTCCATTATTAGATATTTTTTCCCAAACTGGCAGTGGGATTAGAACAGTATGCTCCCTAACTAAAGATCCCCTATGAGAACATAAAATATGGATGTAGCTTTTTCCTAAATTAAATAGCTTTCATGCCTTTTTTATTTTTTCTATATGGTTAATATATAAAATGGAGGCTGCCTGAAGGTTCTTGCTCCCATACTATATTATTATTGTACATGCATTTGGGAGATTGTTGAAATGTCTATTTTCAAATTCCAAATTTTAAAAATTATATTTGTTAATTTTAAAAGTTCCTAGAAATTGTTTAAAGTTCCATAAATTCTAAAATAGAATTTGAAACTACTGTTGAATAATTAGCAGGATCTGCCTAACTGCACCTTCTAACAAAATTTATATTTGTGTCTAAAATTCCTTGTAATATAGATCTCTGACTAGTACTTAATGGAAATTCATTCTAGTTGTTTTAAAGAAATCTGCTTTTCCTTACAGTTAAAATCAGTGATCTTAACTCACCCTAATTAATCTCTAGTCAGCCATAAAATTTAAATTTAAAAAAAAAAAATCTGTATGTACGTGATGTTTTATGAACCAATTGATTCACTGACACATATGACAAATGTGTTCATATCATTGTACTGTGAACTAGTGCTTGAAATGTTTATAAAATGTATGTCATGGAATGTATAAGGTATAGATGTGGTTCACTTGTTTAAAAAAAACTTTATTATAACTCACTTTTTCAGAAACCAGTGCTCATTTTAAAGAAAAAAAAATGTTCTACTCAAAAACGATTTTATTTTCTGAGCCATTGACTTTATTTGTTCTTCCAAGTTCTGCATCAGAGGATGGAATTTTGAGAAATGTTTTTTAGGCTGTGCAAAGGATGCATTTATCATTGATTTTCTAACATTACCCAGTTTATAGAATACTTAATTATACCTAAGTAGCAAATATTTAAGAAATTTTTCATTCTGTTTTATTAATTCTTTATTCAAAATGCTTTTTGCCTATACATGTATAAAATATACTTTTATAGGCAAATATAATAAAATTAAAATTAAAATATTTTGTTACTAAGATGTACAGTGGACTCCCTCTTAGTCTGCCTTTATGGGACCAGGGTTTCTGATTAAAGCAGAGGCTAAAGAAAAAAAGTGGTTTAATGGAAATGCACTTTTTTTATAGTTAAAGTATTACTAAATGTAGCAATTTATTACAAAAGTTTCAAATACTATTTGTAGAAATGTTTAAAAAAAATTCAGTCATTTTTTTCAACTGAAAGCTGGAAATTAAGCAATTTGTTGCATAACTATGCTCTTTTTTCTTTAATAAGCATCACAACAATGGATAAAGCCAGTACATGTTGTTACATGTAGCATAAAGTTATTTCCAATTTTCAAATGTATAGCAGAATTTTGCTTATTTTTATTTAAATTAATTACGGCCGGTGAAAGTGGAGATCTCGTTAAATTGAGGTTGATTATAAGCACAGGCATAATTTGGAAGGTGGGGGGGGATCAAAGGCCCCTCCCTTTCTCCAGAAATGCTAGAGGAGGTACAAATTTGCTGTTTTGCCCTTCCAATTTTTTAGGTTTTATTCATACTAAAGTTCTGATTTGACTTTTGGCCCGTCAGTTGAAACACCAAAAATGCGCCCCTGATTATGGGGGAGTCTACTGTAGATGATACCTATGCAGGATTTTAAATATTGTAACTTTGAAATCTACTATTTTCAATAAACAATTTTTTATAATCTCGATTATTCATGAATCTATTTTAAGTTGGTAAAGAATAAGGTACATAAAACATCCCATTCTCATATCCCTGTAAGAATTTTTTTTTTCTTTATACTTTTGCATCAGTGCATTTTATTTTTATTGCACTAACCATTTTGCTTATATCAGTTTAATAAAGCCACTTGAGAGAAACTAAATCTAATAGCATACCATGCAAATTTCTCTGTCTGAACCAACAATCAGCATGTTTTGTATTATTCCATAAGAAATCATTAGAAAAAGAAATTATCACTAAAATAATTTTTGTATTTGTATTATAGTTTTGCATGCTACTTAAGCAATATAAAATGTTTTCAATCTTGTAAAAAAAATATAGTATATGTCTCTGCTTTCAATGCTTACTAAAATTTTTCATATATGATATGGCAATAATTAAATGTCTGTTACTTGCATAAATGTAGTAATTATTTTATCTGAATTTTATGAAATTGTGTCAAAACCAGAATGAGTTGTTTATTTCTGCCCCTCGGTTACTATTCATAACACTATCTGCTTATTCAGATAATTTGAGGAAATACTGTGCCACAATATCAGTTTTTCTTCAGTGGCATGACAGCCTTGGATAGGCCTGAGCCTTCTCCAGAGTACAATACCAGGCAACCGTATCTTTGGCCCTGGAAAGCACCTCAATTTTACAGGTCTTTTTTTATATGGTATGCAGGTTTATTTTATTTATTTTTCTTTGCAACAATTAGTTATTACAGGGCGGAGTCGACAGTCCTGTACACAACTCCCAATCGACAACATGCACAGGCTACATTGCGACCATTCTACTCCAGTTACAGTGACACAATATCATTTACGATAGGAGAAAAAAAAATCTAAAGTTAAAAGAATTATTAACTGAAACCAGTGAGTTAATTATTGTATTTTTACTTATAATTTTATTTAAAACTGCAAACAATAAACACATGTCAAATTAGGAAATTTTCATGTTTAAATTATTTCCTAGGCCTCAATGAAAGGAATTAATTCTACATAATCAGGATTATCAGAACTTAAATTGTAAGTGGAAGTTAATAGGTTCAATATATAATAATTGCAATGCTTTAATCCAAAAAATAAATTCAAGGTGATTGTATTAAATTTTTTTTCACAGTGTTTTTCAGATTGGATTTATAAAAGAACTAAGTTAATCATTTTTTCGTAACAGATAGACTATCCTATTTTCACATTGAAGTTGTGTTTTACCCCTGAGAGTATTTCTTTGTTCTGTTGCAAATGTCACTTCTGTGAAATTAACAGGTGGTGATGCCCTGTACTCTAGGAAGAATTATAAGTAGTTTTTTTTAATTTAAAAATTTTTTTAAAATATAAAGTTTAATACAGTTAGCAAAATGAATTTTAATCCATTTTGTACTTGTTAGGAGAGTGTTACATGTTCCTCACTTTAAATAATTCCATAGAATTGTTTGATTACTATTAAAAAATTCAAACAAAAACCAATCAGGAAATATTACATAATCAGAAAATTCATCTCTGTTAAATGAAAAAATTCAAAATAAATCAACTAAATGGGATAACCCATCTCAGAATTACAAATCCTCTATAAATTTGAGTAATTATTGTACTGGCAGAAACTTTGAAATCCTGAATGTTCTATAAGGTTTGATATAAAAATTGATAAGTAGGACAAATTGTTTTGTACCCCAGCAATGAAAATATGCCAATGTATACTTGACAATTTTTATGTATTTTTTGTAAAATTTCTGCTGAATGGCTAGAGCATTGTTCTTCAGTACTTGAGTTTGTGTCCAACTGCTGGCATGGTTGTCCACAGCTATTCGGAATAATTTTTAAGCAGATAAGTCTCATTAGTCCCTGATTAGTGAAACAGTAGACCATTGTGCTCTGAACCATAAAATTTATGGTTTGGAATCTAATTTTACAGATAGACCAAGAATATGTACAGTTGTTGGTACCAGGATAATAAAGAATAATAGATTTTCATTTTAGTGATATATGAAATTTGAAAAATTATATAATTATGCATCTGTAAAAAGAGTGGGACTAGCAATTGTCAAATGTATTATTTCCGTATCACTCTCTCTGCTCTTATTTATGTCTTCAATAAACATACAACATGTAATTATGACTTTTTAAAAGTTAGGATATTGAAATAGATTGTCTTAAAGGAGTTAAAGTTACAAAAGTCAGAGATTGATATTTTTAACGTCTTATTTTATTGGTTTTACTTAACAGATATTCAGTTTGAAAGTTTTTCCAAAATCAAATTTAATTTAAGAAATAATATATTTTTTATTATATATAATGAATGCATTTAGATTTTATTAAATACAATTAATTTTTATTTTAAATACAATTACCTGTGTCACTAAAAGTTAACCAACCAATGTTTCGTGAAAAATTTTATTGGTACCAAATTTTAAAAGATTGGCTAGTGTACAAACTGATGTAAAGAAGTTGTATATTGGAAAAGTTTGTGACAGTATACATATTTCCCTTCGTATTTTATAAGAAAAAGGATTACTGCATAACAATCTTATATATATAAAGAGCATATAATTTTATGCAGAAATATAGAAATAAGAAAATTTTAATTTAATCCTATTTACAAGAAAATGTCTCTGTATTAGGTTATGTTCATTCCAATAACTATTGTTGCTAATAGTGGTATGATATCAGAGGAAGTCCATGTATAGAAAGTAGATAGAAATTCCAGTTATCTCTCAATTAAAACATTTCTTTAATTGTTAATGAAAATTATAAATGTAATAGCAAGGGTTTTTATTAAAAACTAATGAAAAATTTAAGTGTTTCAATGAGAAGCAAATTAATTCACTAAATAAAATATCAGCTGTAAAAGGTTGACTTTTTTTTCTTGACAGCAGAATAAAAATATCTGAAATTGTGTGTAAAAATATCAAATAATAAAAACATACGAAAAATAAATTTTGAAAAATTTCAGAAACTGTTGAGGTAATTTAAAATATTTCAATGTAGCAAAACTAATATGTAGTGCAATTATAACATTCATATATAATGAATCTTTATTTAAAAATGTACTTTATTTATTCTAAAGGAAAGATGGACCTCAAAATCCTGTTACTTTTGTAATTTTAACAAACTATTCCGAAAAATAAAGATCAAAAGTCTTAATTTGATAGCTCTTTATTACAATGACATACAAATATTGTCTCAATAAAATGCTAAAGAGAAAAAAATACACTGAAGGTTTGCTAATTAAAAATAAAATTCCTATGATAAAATGATATCCTAAAATTCAATGAAAGATTTTGTTTCCTAATGGCTGCTCAATGAATAGAAACCTAAACTCATAATAAATAAAGCATAATTTCCAACACTGTACAATAAAGCTAATTTCTAGCAAAGGAGTAACACATGCTTAAAGTGGTGATATGGGGTAAAAGAACTATCCGAGGGAAATGGCACATAATGGAAAATTTTATACATACAATAGAATACCAAGTGACTTATTTACCAACAAACCTCACAGCATACTTGAAAATATCTTGTGGCTCACAGGCTGTAAATATGCAAGATATTTTAGTAAATAAAATACAAAGTAAAATAAATGGTATGAATTCAGTTGCAATAGGAAAAAGCCAAAACAATTTGTGTAATTCCTCATTTAAAAAAAAAAAAAAATTGGAACTTGTAGATTCAGAGAGTGAAGGCTATTACTACTTTATGATAATTTTCAAAAGAAAATGTAAAATAATCTTCTAAGAGGTGCTATATTCTTCGTTCAGTCTCATCTTACTCCTATAGAATTTAATCTGTTACAAGTTCTACATAAAACTTTACAATATTACTTTTACTTTATAATTCCATCTGTTTATTAAAGGCAGCTTGTTTCAGTGCTGTTAAAAATATTATTCTAACCAATACTGAAATGCTTGTATGTTATTAAATTCAGTCATTTTATTTTCTCATAATTATTGAGACATTTTATTGTAATTATTCAATAGAAAAAGATTTATCTAAAACATTGTACAATTTTTTATTTATTTATTCAAGTATTTTGATGCTGCTTTATTTAAACTTGCTAAGCAATCTAGATATCTGAAAGATAAGTGGGTTTTATAAGAAATAAGTTTATTTTTTTCTTTTCATACCATGAAAATGTATCTCTAGACTATGTAAACATTATGAATGACTTAAGCCAATTAACTGAAATTCCAATTGTTGTATAATTTATACACTTTTAAGGCATTTAGGATAGATTCATTACATATTTTTCTCATTTTAACCCTGTATAATGTACAAGGTTATAGACTGCTGAATTTGCTAAATATAAAATAGAAAACACAGTCATTAAACGATGACCTTCCTACTTTTAGGCAAGAAATGACCTCTGCAACTAATGAATGATTGTGATAGTTAAAGGATACCCCTTTTTATTATATTGAATAAAATTTCTCCTTCTAAAAGCAAAGGTCAGCAAAATTATGATTGCTCCTTGGCTTTTAGAGAACTAATAGTGTCTACTTTTTTGTCAGCATTTATTCAATTCTTATAAAGTAGAACTTTTACAAAACAGGCAACACATGCAGTTTGTTTCACTTGCCTTATCTGAATATTAAAATATTGTGATAATTGCATTACTGTAAACTGTAGTTACATTCACAAATAAATGTCAACTACCTCTTTGTAGCTTTTATTTTTTCCTTTTTCAGATTAACTATATTTTGAAATGCCAAATCCATATGCAAGTAACTCTTGGACCATGTGCTATGCAGCAATACTAATTTGAAAATAGTTTTTCTTGTGTATAATCATTCCATCCTCTCACACAATTCATTTTGTAACATTTATACTTGTAAAATTTGTAAATTTTTTATGACTAGTCATTTTAAAACCCATCTTTTTACTTTTACTATAAACTGTCTATAGTCCTTTTATCTTCTGTGTTAGTTGTGAAACACTAATCTAAAATTTAAAATTTTTATGTATAATCAAATCCCAATATAACAGGTTAACATTGTCTTATAATTTAATCATTCATTTGGCTTCAAAAAATGGATTTAAAAAAAAAAAAACAACTTTTTTTTTTCCAACTTGTTATATAGGGATTTGATTCCAAGTGTATAAAGTTATGTTTTTATGTAGAATTTCTGTATAATTTATTTTGTGCAGTGTATGTAGTATGAAGATTTTTTTTAGATATGTATATAAATATATTGTTTATAAAAATATTCCTACTCTTAACACCAATTATAAATTGTATAAAAATCATTAAACAAAATTAACTCATGTTGCACGGCTCTTCAATTTTCTTTAGCTACTGCAAGTAAGTTGGGGTAAACTGGTAAGGCTTTTGGTACCACAGTTTGTAAATTTGAGTTTTGCAGGCATGGGGGATCATAGCCATTTGGAATCTACTTTAAAAAATCAAATCCAAACTTTTATCTGTCTTAGTGGATTTTAAATCACTTTATTCCAGAGTTTTGGAATTCTCACTTCAAAACTGTCAATTTTGGACAAACAGACACACTAACACAACTTTATTCAGTGAAACCCATTTAAGACGTTCCATTTCTGTGGTCCAGATTTTTACCATGTATCAGACATGCCAACATTCAGGCACCTGTGTCAGGAGCAACAGCATGCTTTTAGGTGTAACATGCTAATTACACGTGATTGTAATTTATATACATTATTAAAAAATACAAAATAACAAGGCAGATTATACACAAGTACATATCTTATTGGTTCTTAAATTAAAATTTAAAAAGCAAATTAAATTAAAAATACACAGTACAAATGGTAAAGGGTAAATCAAAATTTGTGCATTTAACAATGTGTAAGTAGCTTTTTTTGCAGCAACATTAACCCTGATTAAAAATTTTACATTTTTCAGGAATTCTAGAGTTTTTCTACCAAAATTTGACCTAAATTCAGTTTGGTTTTTCTACACAGTACTGAAAACTATTTAACATGCAGCATTACTGTGTGGAAAGAATAATTTATTCAGCTTTATTTTTGTCAGAACTGTATTTAATTGCAGAGTTGTGATCTTTTAGTTGTTCAAAAGTTTTGGTATTTTCCGGAGCAATCTGAGGAGTTTCCAGAGTTACCAATTTTCCTCATTCCTCTGGATAATCCGGAGTAGTTGGCATGTCGGATATATCAATAATTGTAAACTTTTCCTATTTAAGAAGTTCTTTTTAACCTATTCTACTTAAGAAGTTTGTTCTGTTCTGAACTTTAATTTTTAAACCACAGGAAATAGGATCACAATAGGCAGGGAGAAATATACCTGAGCAAACATCCATGGAATCGAGCAATAAAATAGCTACATCAGGTTACATCAAGAGCCATCAGTTATACTCCCAGGCTCTCTAACATTTAAGAAGGAACAGTTTCAACCCGGCAGTCTGAAACACACCTGTAGGCCATAAAACTTGCAGGTTAAAAGTACCCTCCCAATTAAAACTCACCCCTTTACCAAATTTGGTTTGGTTTTGGAGTGCTACGGTCTACTTTTTGCAACATGAGGGCTAATGAGACAGGGACCTACGGCTTAAAGCCGATTCCGAACAGCTACAAACATCCATGCCATATTGGGATTCAAACCTACGAACTCCGGTTCTGAAGGCCAGCACCCTAACCATTCGGCCCCTTTACCAAATAGTTTCTATGATGATAACCAAATAACTAATCATTCATGAATACTTATACAAGAGTATACATTTTCACATTTGAGGAAGATTTGGTTATCTCTAACTACATTCATGTTAGTTTGAAAAATTCAGTGCTGCTATTGCAGGTTACAATAAGTTGAAAGTCCAGTTTAGGTCTGTTTTTAACTCTTTCTATTTTAGCCTGAAACAAAATTTTAGTATTTATAAAACATCTTCAAAGTGTACTTACTGATATTTCATTTTATTTTCCAAGCTTCTGCTCTGGGCTTCCTACAAATTGGTTCAAATTAAATATTTTAAACATGTCTGCAGAAGGATTAAAGTGTAAGATTTTATCTAATGGCCAGTTAAAATTTTAAAAGAAATAATTTCCACATCACGCAGTCAAATTAAAAAGAAATTTAAAATTGCCTGTGGTAATGTTTAATGGTATTGTTACTAAACAAGAGATTATGTTCAAACGTCCAGTACAATCATAAAAACAAAAAAAAAATGTTAAAGGGAAAATAGGAAGAGCATTAAATATATAATTTAAAAACCAGGTAAAAAAAAAAAAAAAATCACACACACAAATCTATATTGTGATATTCTATTTAAGAAGTTTCATTCATTTGGTCCCTTTGAAAACTTGAAAAGTGAAGTGGGTTCCACAGTATATATATAATGTAAAAATTTAATACTTTAATCCTAAACTAAAATTACTAACTCCTCTATTAAAAACCCACCAAATCCCTAATATGAACATATTTTTAGTGGCCTTTCAGCATTTAATTCTTTTGTTTCCTTCCTGTTGGAGAGATTAACTCGCCAACCTATTTTGATGCTTAAGAGCACTTCTAATTGCTGAGTTAACAAATTCCTTTCTCACACGGGTAGCATCCCCAAGGTTATATAAGGCTGTGCGACCATCCTTTGTGGGATTTTTGCTCTGGACGTTGTCAAATAAAGTATATAAAATTTATCCTGAAAAATCTTATTCTTTATCAACCACGCTACATCCTCGAAGCATAGCAGGCCACACTATGCTTCATATATATACATATAGATTGAAATTTGCTCATTTACAAATTAGTTTCTTTTCAACTTTATATCTGTTTTGTTTAAAAATAACTAATTTTTCATTACTTACTTTTAACGCAGAAATTACTAAAAACTAGTAATGTCTGTAAAGTATGTAGCATTTTAAAAATTTCATTAATTTCAAGAATTCATTAAAAATTTAAGTACATTACTTTTTTTCCCACTAAGGAAGTTAAGGACTCTGTTCTTATCTTCCCCAAACTCTATTACACTTTGTATTTTAAATCAATTTGATTTGAAGTCCTAAACCCCTTTTCAAGTTAAGGGTCATAACAAATTAATCAATGAATTTATATTGTGGCTCGCAGTGTAATACAGGAATTTTATTGTTAATAGAATATTAACCAAATACATTATATGGGGTTATATTATAAATGTTAAATTAGTAAACCAAATTTACTAATATAGACAAATATAAGATATGAAAGTTTTGACTCAAACCTGTCTAAATCTATACTAGATGTTCAGCTCATAGCAAGTAATGCAGAAATAACCCCACTTAAAAGTACTTAAGGATGGCACAATGAAAGTAAAATTGAGTAATAAAATACCATGAAAGTTATTTTTAGTGCAAACTAAATTTTCTTACAAACTCATTTTCCACAAATCAAAAACATCTTACACAGAACAAAGAATTGCTGATCTTATGTAACAGTATATATGTATATCATCAACAACCAAGATGCAAATCATTTTTAAACTGACTTATCCCAAAAAAACTAAATTGTAAGAACAAAATAAAATTCCTCAAATATATTGTTTTAAAAGATCTTGGATCTACTCTTAATATTTTTTAATAAATTACTTAAATAAATTGAAGTTTAAAATTTATAAAATTATTTCAGCAGAAACCTTCATTACTTTATCTATATAACTTTTCTGGGGTTGGCAAAAGTTAACATGTTTTGATTTGGGTTTGTATTTTTCAAATGTTATAGCAATGAATATAATTCTCAAAAAACCTGCATAATTCTGTATATATGATTTTTTTTGGGAGGGGGGATGGGGGTCAATCTTTTTTATAGACATGAAGTGAAGGGACTGGTTTATATGGATTCATGAAACATCTGTAGTATTATACACTGTCTACCAATAAGTATTTGGACACCTATACAAATGATGATATCTGCCGTCCTCAGGTATGTCACGGCCTCTGCCGGTATACATCGTGTAGGAAACAGCATCGGCATTAGTCGCATGCAAGATGCCGCACAGTTCGGAGCTCTCTAATTTCGAGAGAGGTATAATTATCGGGTATCACAAATGTGGCCAATTCTTAAGGGACATATCTAGCGATCTGAAGTACCCAAAATTGACAGTGGTCTATGTGATTAAGAAGTGGAAGGTGAGCAGTGATTCTCGGAATGTTCCCAGAGTCGGCAGACCAACGAAACTGGGAGATAGATTTCGACGAGTGCTGTCCAGAGAAATTCGGAAGAACTGCACCCAACCGATGTCCCTCATCCGCGAGGAATTTCAACGGGCATCCGAGAGTATTGTTTCAATGAATACCATCCGTAAGGAAGTACATCTGCTTGGTTTTCATGATCGTACTGCTGCTCATAAGACTGATCACAAAGTCCAACTGCGCTGCTTGCTTTATGTGGTGCAAAGTACATCAAAATTGGACTGTAGATCAATGGAAACGGGTTCTTTGAAACAATTAATTAAGGTTCACCCTTTACCATTCGGATGGCAGGGTTTGGGTCTGGCTGGAGGACGTCTCCTGCCAGAATGCATTGTGCCAACAGTCAAGTTTGGGGGAAGTAAAATTATGGTCTGGGGGTGTTTCTCCTGGTATGGACCGAGACCTTTGGTCCCCATTCATGGTAAGCTCAACGCCGATGCCTACTGCACTATTTTGGATGAAAATGCATAACGGAAAGAACCATGGGAAATTTGCAAAAATTCTGGATTGAGAAAGCACAAAAAATTTTTTTTTTTTAAATTTACAATAATTCTTACCTGTGTTAAAAATCACACCATAACAGCAATACTACATCTGTAGTGGATCAGCAGTTTTCTAAAATATTTCTATCTACATAAGCCAGAAGCAACCAATAAATCGCTATAATCAGCACATTTGAATTTTTTAAAATTTATATTACTTAAATTTATGAAAAAGTACTACCTCTAGATAGAGTTACCAGAATGGAAACTATTGTGATTGGCAACTAAGAAAAAATGACCTAGCCCCACAATTCTGAAACTGGGAGTTGCATCAGTAATCTACAAAACTCAAAATAAAATTAAGGAACTAATAAAGACAGTATGAAGTTACTTAAAATTTAAGTTGTTATTCCTCCTCATAGTTTGAAAAGAGCTAAGAAACATCCTTGTATCTGAATCAAGGTATAACCAATCTTCTACTTTTGTATTTAAATTTGATACCGCAGCAAAAAAAGTTTAAAAAGGGTTAATCATGAGTTGTACTTTACAGCAATTTGATTGAAAATTATTGCCTCAATTTTATCTGCTTAGCAACATTTTTAGCTTTTTGGCAACATACTTGAATGTTAGAGAATTTTTTATTCTTTTCAAACATATATACATGTTTTGAATTGAATAAATTTTTAAAGAGATAAAAATTTTGAGCCTATACATGGATAGGGTTATAGTCAAAAATATAATCTATTCCATAACAAAATTAAAGCTTAAATTAGCTTAAAATATTAACGATGCATAAAATTTGAGTTTCTAGAGGAATTATCTATCAAAAGCCTAGAAGTTATGGCATTTGCTAATACATTGCTTCAGTGGGTAGATCCAGAAAGTATGTCATAGAGGCATTCAATTTATTAGAAACAGAGGCTAGTAAATCAGGGCTAATAATAAATGAAGATAAAACAAAATTTTTAAAAACTGTGTATAATGCATTTAACCCACTATCATCAGTACTTATTGCAGTTCAAATATCTTAGAACAATTGTCTCTAACAATAATTTGGCTATTGAAATAAACAGACTCTATATGACAAATAGATGTTATGGTCTTAAAAGTCAATTTAAATTTTGATACTGTGAAGACTCCCCTTTGTTCCGAACACATGCCAAAAACCAGCTGATTGGAAAATCCCACCTGTTTTGAACTGTCGACAATAGCATGGCGACACTGTGGCTGGGATGTTGACAGTTCGATTGAATAGGCATCACACCCCTTGATAGGTGACAGCAATGAGGCAGAGGATTACACCAAGTTTCCAGAAGCAGGACAGCCAGCGAATCAGGATTCAGCTAAAAAATCGCTACCTGTAACCTTAGCTGAGTTCTCAAGTAACTGGGATCTTAACTGACCAAAAAAACAGTTGGTGGGACCGTAACTAATCCCCAGGTATAAAAAGCCCAGAATTTTGCGATTTGGGGTTTTTCGACATATTTTTACGTAGGTGTTTTGATCTCGTGGAGGCTTTCGAGCCTTTTGACCTGAGCCAGCTTTCTAGGGATTAAGTTCAGGAGATTCGTAAAGTCTGCTCATATAGGGAGCAGCAGAGTCTCTCATACCAAACAGGGGATAAATTGGGTTTGCATTGCACCCTGGGAAAGCCTTCCCACTTGTATAAGATTATTTAATCTCTCTTCTTTTGACTGTGATCGTCATGAGGAAGTTATGCAGGCAACCATCCTTTGCAGTTCGACATATTTTGGGAGATTAGAATCCCCTTGCATACAGCCGTATTTACTTAAGAAATAAAAGTGATTTCCCATTTTATCATGACTGTGATCCTTTCTTCACGCTACCTCTTCACTTGAGAACATTCAAGTCGTCACAATACATTAGCCATAGCAGCAAAGTTGATATACTGTATATCTCCATGTATAAGGCAAGAATTTGGGGGGCTTTTTAAAGACTTAAAGTGGATGGGAAGGGTCAGCTTATATACAACTTCATAGATCAGATGTAATACATGTGTTTTTTGGAGACATTTTTTGCTGTTGGTAAAAAGTTATCAAACCTATTTAAAAAAACAGAACAAAAAAAGAAAATGTATAACAGCAAAAATAAAGAAAGTTTGCAAAAATTTTGAAAAAAAAAAAAAAAAGTAACAAATTTTAAATGACTTATCTAGGAAATAATTGCTCCAAATCAATAGTACTATAACAGTAGCGGATTAGATAATCTAATAAACAAAATCCTACATAAGCCAGATGCAAAAATTGCCAAACACAGCATTTTTTTTTTAACTTATTTATAGCTATAGATGCTGGGAAATGACTAAATCTTCAGAAATAAATTAGTAACCTTTCAGAAAAAAAAATGACAAAAATTGTGATAATGGTGTTTGAAGATCAATGTTTAACTTTGAAAATATAGATAACATAATATAGATATAGATTTGATCATAAAAATTCACTGGATTCAAACATTTATTTAGAACTGAAAATACCAACCCAGTAAAAAAGCTCACATTTACCAAAACTATCAGAATCAAAAAGCAGGTAAGATCAATTAGGTGGCTTGACTACTGAAAACAACATTAAAAATACCTTATGTAAGGTAAGACTGGAAGGGCATTGCCTCAGATTGGACTAGATGGCAAAGACTGATTGGGTCCGCCCTGGACTATGATCAGCTGTAGTGCCTTAGACGAAAATCTGAATTCACTTCTCTTGCATATATAAGAAAAATATGTGCATGGCTTTTAACCTTATTCCAGGTGGTTCATCCAATTCATCTTGGCAGATACACATATCGCACCTATTATATTTTTGGTTAAATAACTATTATATCATTATGTAATGCAAGATGTATTGAATATTTAAAATGTCAAAAAATACTAGATCAATGAATTTTTAAAAATCGAAAATAAGAAACAAATATTTATTTTTTACTTTTCATATACATTACCTAAGTGCTTAGTAATATTTTGAGTATCTCATCAGTCAGATATTTTAGAAGTGCAAAATTGGCAAAATAAACATACAATCATAATTAGAAACAGCAATTCAAATAATTTTTTGCACCATTTTTTCTCAAGGTGCATTCCAACTCCAACTGGCAGCCAATTTCTAGATTTTGAGCAAATCAAACTGTTTTAAAAGCAATGTATAAAAACTAGTTAAGCTTAATATAGAACTAGGTTTTTAATATTTTATACATACTGGTTTCAGAAACATTCAAAAACATACAACTGACAAATTTCAGATTCCAATACAGAGTAAACGTGAAGAAAATAAACTTTTAATAGAATTAACATCTTGTACATTGGAGAGTCATTTTCTTTCTAGAGGATGTTTTTTTTTAAGATGGAACTGCATAATACCTCAAATCACACTTTTTAAAAAAAGAAAAAGAAAAAAAATCACAAATTTGACAGTGAAGAATAGAATCAAAATTTAAATAATACTCATCACTGATCAAGTTAAAAACAACATGTTAATGAATAGCAAAATACTATGTCACATTCATCATAAAATTGGAGAAAAGCTTTGCTTCTATTCCAATCCAAAATGTCTGAAGAGCAAAAAGCGATATTAATATGAAAAAATATTGCAGCAAATATTTCGAGCAGAGGAATTTCAAACAGTTCAGAAAAGATTGTTTTAATTTAAAGATATACACAATGTGAATTCTAACTGGAGAACGTAAATAGGACATCCACTAGATTCAGAGGAAAAACAGAAGTTGCTTTTTGCTGCTTCAAGATGAAACCTTCCTTTTACAAAATATATTGCTCGCAAATCATACATTTCAATACCTGGAAAGGAAAAAATACTAATTAAACATAAAATACTCAAATATCTTTTGCAAGAATTTGGATTAGAAATATAAATGTATACATGACATGCCTAAAATTTGGACAATTTCTACAGTGAAACTCGCTTAAGAAGTTTTCCTAAGGCCTAACTGATTGATTAAAACTTCTTAAACGAGAAAACTTCTTCTTAAACAGGAAATCAGGCAAAAAAGAAAGACTTTGTACTTGTTGTGTTGTTTGACTTTGACTGTCTTTCTAAGCAGAAAAGAGCATTATTTATGTGTATGTAAGTGTGTGTGTGTGTATATATATATATTTGGTATATATAAATACTTTACCATTTAAGAAGTTTTCTAAGGGAATGGAAAGAGAAACTTCTTAAAAGAAATTAATTTTTTAAAAACAAAATAATCATAGATAGTTTTTTTTTCTTTATAAAATACATAAACAGTAGGCTTGGTTTTTCTCAAAAATTTACATTTTTTGCATACTTAAAAAGTCAGTTAATAAAGGAAAACAACATAATTACCTTAGAATAACTTTAATTTAGCTAAGAAATTTTGCTTTAAACACCACTATAATCAATTTTACAGAAAAAAAATCAGTTATAATTTTTTGTTTTTTATTGGAAATTTGTAATTGATAACAGTCCAGCTGTCTTAAACTTTCAAAAACTTTTTCAGGCACATTTTAAATAAAAAATGACAATCGTTTTCAGCCATAAACATTGACCTTTACAGAGATAGAGGAGAAAAAAACAGTAATCAAAAGGCAGCTATAAATGCTTAAGTAAACTTAGAAATAAAAGAAAACTTTTTAAGCAGGAAAGAATTTGGAATGAAATTTTATAAACGGATTATTTTAACATTGTATGAATAGGGAGAGAAATGGGTACCAAAAATATAAACTTCTTAAGCAAGAACTTCTTAAATGGGTTTTACTGTACTTATTTCTATTAAAATCAGTCAGAATAACTGCATCTTTCAGAAAAAGTGCTTAACAGCGATTGCAGTCTTTACTTTTTAAAAATGATAAATTAGTTGAATAATATCAACACTAGATTTACCATATTGGTCAGAATGACTGTTTTTGCAATTTCAACTCAAAATTTCTACTTCATTTAACATTTTAAGAAAATGTTGTCATGACTTTTGTAGCTCAAAATAAAGAATCAGTTTTACAAAGTTTATACTATTTCTTGTGTATTCAAAACATTTTATGTCAGACATTTACACTAGCAGCAGTTTAATGCTTGTTGCATGTTTCTACATGATAAAGTGACATTTGGCAAGTTAAAACAAATTAAAAAAGGGTTTTTTTTTGGGGGGGAATAATAGCAGCATAAATTAAAAATATGGTAATAATAATAAATAAATGTGATGACAGAATTTACATCAGGAATATCCTGATTCTAATGCAATGCACAATACATTTTCAGCTGTTTATTGAATTCAGAAGCTATTAAATTTTGTTAATAACACTGGAAAAAACATTACTAATCTACAGTTTCAGAGCTGTTTTCTTAGGTGCACCTTCATCCAATTTTTGTATTCTAAAATGGTGGGACGTTGTCTACCTCCCACTTCCATCATTAGATCAACTTGGTACTTGGTACCAACTTGGACTTATATTAGACTAACTTCATACTCTATTGTATTATAGGTTTGATTTGGTTTAGAGCTACTTTTTGCAACATGACGTCTAATAAGACCCGGATTGCTTAACCTTTTGAGGACGGACGTATCATATACACATCATCTTTTAAATTGGCGCACGATTTTCTAGTATTCAGATTATCTAGTAGACAACTTTACCTATAACAGACATCAGGATACCTCTAGTAATAATAAGAAATACTAATTAAATGTTTTGCTTAAAATATCATTAATGATATACTCGCTATGAGCCATTTCGAAAGAAGTTGCATATATGATGCACCCATCCTCAAAGGGTTAAAGCTGATTCCAAATGGCTACAAACATACATGCCACATGGACCCACAAAGTATTGTAACAGGAATGACATACCTTCACAAAATTTGGAATATATGCTACTGCTACCTGAGCATGAAATTTGGATTCTTAAAATTTTTAAACACACTCAGGGTGATTAAATAGAAGATTATTAGATAAAATGAACAGAACTTAAGAGAAATCTAGTCAGTGCAAACTCAGTTTAATAACATTTAGATCTGTTAGTTGTTGAGAAGTTCCTACTACTACCTTATACCAGGGATGCTTCATTTACATCACCTTGATTAAAAGTCATTAATCCAGGGTTCAGACAGATTTTTAAAGTAAAAATTAAGAAAATGGAATTTTTTCTTTAGGATTTCTCTCAAAAAGAAAATTATGGTTGACACAAAATTATTCACATTTATAATTTTGAGATTATCTTTGTTCATTACAAAATTTTACAGAGAATTGCACCATTTTTTAAATTACCCTAAAATTGTCTATCTTTGCAGGAGAAACTTTACCATAATTTTGAGTAGTTAAGCCATGGCTAATGTGTATTTAAAAGTTAAAATGCAATGCCTAAAGTATACCTGACGGAAATTACTTTTTCCTCTTACAGTTCAAAAAAGCGTTTTAACTGTTTTTCACATGCATCTATTACATAATTTGTTCATCTTTCTTTTTCATACTGTGGTTCACAGTATCAACCTGATGTACCATGCTACACAGTGTAAGAAAGTGCTTTTTCTTTGCTCATGTGCTAGAGCTGATTTAGGCAGTGAGGTGCAGAAACGAGAAACTACTGTCTTTTCTTAAAAGAAATTAAAGTTGATCAGAGATTCACCTGCCAATGGGGGGAAAAAAAGAGTTTGGTTTGGTTATAAGCACAACAGCCAAATGTTTGACACATGAGGGCTAATGAGACTAAGACTTACTCCTTAACCCATTAAGGGCCATGATCACATATATACAATCATGAAATTCTTCCTTCAGGGCCCAAAGTCTCATGTGATCAGGTAGTTCATGTGTCATGGCCAATAATCTCTCATCACTTTGATTTAGAATCAAAATGTCAAACTTTTAAATGGTACTAAAGGATGGTTAAGTCCATTACATTTTGAAATAAGGTTCCACAGTGTTGACTCTCAATATTCACTTTTGGTTACAAGTTCTTTTATAAGTTGGAACATATAAACAACAGAATGCATTCAAATCCTTCTCAAGGGAAGTGATTTATAATGCATTCTGTGTTTATATTTTAACTAAATGTGGAAAGGATAGAGAGCTCATTGATTAGAGCTGGTAGTAGAATCAGGGCCGTAACTAGGTTCTTTAGCACCCGTGGCAAAAAAACTGGTCAGCACCCCTACCACCAAATATAGTAAGAAAATATACAAACATGTTTTTTCTTACATCATATATTCAGAATGAACTCACAAAATATTTTCTTAGTTCTTAAAATGTTCCTTGTATATTAATTTTTAATTTATTCTTCTATTCTTACCATATAACTATTTAAATTTTATTAACATTCTAGGGGTATTATTTTCCTGATAAACTGAATGGTTTATTTGAGGGGAATATGTTTTATTTAAACGTTGTATTTTCATAATAAAATTAACGAATTTTTACATCTAAAATTTAGTTTTATCAACATTAATAAATTTACGATTGTTCGGTAAACATTTTGTAAAAATCTATGAGAAGTTTAGTCTCTAGAAGCATTTTAAATAATTTACATAAACTCACAAAAAAATAATTTTTAAACACATTGGATTTTATAATAAATTATTTTCCAACTTTTCCTTATTTCTACTTTTTTTTATAAGTTTTTAAATGAAATAAGTTAAATGGGGAAAAATTGTGTACTTTTGTGCTTTCTGATCCTTTCAGATCACCCAGGACTAGGAAAATACTTTTGTCAATACTAACGGATTAGAGTATTGTTTGCAGCAGGGCACCTTATCCAATAAACTTTCATTTCATTTAATTGAATTATCATTTAAGGGAATTATCCCTGGTATATATGCCTGCAGCATATATACCAGGGCAGCTTATCTATTTGAAATTAGGGTAATTAATCAACACAGTCCAAGTAAAACTGAAGTAATAACTCAATAATGTCCCTTTTCTAAAAGTATTTAAAATATGGAAATTCCAACTATACATTTACAGTTCTAGGCTACCAATGCACATTGTAAATTCCTTTTCTAAAATTTCTTCTGACAAATGGACCATCCATTGATACATGAAAAAGCTTATATAGAATTAATGATTTAACATTTTCACATGTAATTTATCTCAAAATATATTTTGCATAAAAATATTCTAAAAAAAGGTAGAATTGAAATGTCTTGTTAAAGCTTTATTTTGTAATAGGTTGTACAATATAATTTCTTGACAATGCTACTTTCACTTTTAATGATTCTACCTTCACTTTTAATGATTCATTTCAAATTAGACTGCTGTTAAAAAATTATTAATCTGATAAAAAAATTAAGGATTATACATGAAAATCGAGACTTTTAAAGAGTCTTTTTTTAAGGAACAACAAAAATTAAAGATGTTATTGATTTGATGTTATTGAATGAAGTTTTTATGGAGTGTATGAACCCTGGGCTTAAATCATTGTTTTTTATCACTGATTAAAATCATTTAATTTTTTTCTTTCACACAATATTCCTTATGTTTGCAGCTGCAGTTGAAAGACTATCTTCCACAAAAAAAAAAAAAAAAAAAAAAAAAAAAAAAAAAAACTAAATAAGGAACAGTTACAGCTCTTTCATTGATATTGGTACTTTTTTTTCTTCAAAAATTCATCTAAACATTTTGGGAAAGAGGGGATATATTTTTTATTAAGGTTTCAAATTTTTTTGTCGCTTAATGAATATATGCACTTTTAGTTATATTTGTTTTTGTATTTATTTAAATACTAGTGCTTTAAAAACTGATTTGGTAAATGAATACAGCTGATTCCACTTAAGTTCCTGTTTAAACTGCTTTCCCACTTAAGATGTTTTATTTTTATAATCTTGATTTTATTCAAATATCTACAAAAGTAAATTTCCATAGTTAAGAAGTTTACTTTTGAACATTTTTATGCTTAACAACTTTTATTTACTCCAAACCTCCCATTCCATTTCATTGTTATTCTTAATAAATTTTTACTGAAAAGTGATACAAAAGACATTTGTTGAATTTGACAAATTAAATAAGAAAATAAAAATAAATATTTGAACATTCAATACAATAACAATTGTTAGAAATCAGGATGCTAATTCAGCTTGTAAGGCATTGAAAGTACAATTTTTTATAAACAGAATCAGTTAAGTCATTTACTTTGAATCATCCAAGGTTATAAAAGATATGGATTATAACAATTTGTCATAAAAAATAAAGCATGAATTCTTAGGAATTAAAAAAAAAAGTTAGTGCAATGATGTTATTTCTCATTTAATATATTCTATAATTGCAGTAATATTTTCCTCAATGTTAAAACCATCTTTTCCATTGACTGAAATTATTCTTGATTATGCTTTAGACTTTTGAAAATATTAATTCTAGACTAACTTAAACAGCTAAATTTATTTTTTATCCTAAAATGGTACTAGTTATCTATGAGAACAAATGTGGGGTTTAAAAAATGAATTACTACTAGATTAAAATATTTCTTATACCAGATTTTATTCATTTTTGTTTCCCATTTAAGAGTTTTCATCTCTTGGTACCATGGAAAACTTTTTAAGCAGGTTCCACAGTAATTTGAACTTTGTATGTTGAGGAGAGATATAAAAAATAATATTCATTTAAAATATAATTTGTCAAAAGTTGGTTGCTTTTTTTTTTTGGAGGGGGGGGGGAGAGAGTGCTACAGTCTATCTACTGTTTTGCTACACAAAGGCTACGTTGGTTGGTTTAGAGTGGTAAGATGTAATGTTTAGCTACATCTGGGCTAATGAGACTGTCGTCTACTGCTCAAAACCAATTCTGAATAGCTATGAAGATCCATGCGAGGAGTGGGATTCAAACCCACATACTCTAGTGCTAAAAAGCAGCATTTTACTCATTGGGCTATCATTTGGCAATTTGTCAATTGTAAATAAATTTCACACATTATAATTAAAATATATAGGATAATGAAAACAACAATTATTTTTAATAAATTAAATCATAACTTAAATAACTTCATTCATAATGTCAATTTTTTTAAAATTAAATAAAAATCTAATACAAAAATTCCATAGATATGATTTTTACTAATCCTGTCTACCACCCCTATCATTAGACTAGCTCAAAAGGTACAATATTATTGTAGTTTGTAGTATCACTGCATTTATTTACATTTGCAAAGTTTCAAATACATGCAATTAGGAGTGGGTAAAATTTTAATTCTTACAAACCTTTACATACACTTAGGTCAACCTTAATATAAGCATGTTAATAGAATTAAAATACTTTACAAACATTAACTTTTTGAGATTATAAGCTATGAACTGATCTCATAACTTATTTCAGATATGGTAGACCTAGGTATCAAGTAATTTATAAAAAAGGCTAAGTATATTCAAATGTTTATATATTTTCTACTGTAATGAACTGAAACATATGACTTTAAATTATACAAAAATATAACTTTATATAATTATATATCTGAAAATTGTTCTAAAAGCCAGCAGGAAAAAGGATGGAGAAAATAAACTAATAACAAATATCATAAAATCAATTACATAGATTGCTTTAAAAGTCATTATGAAGCCCATGCAGCTAATTCTTTCATATCTTCATCTTCTTCTTCAACAGTTTTAGCTGAAAAACAGAGTACATAACAAGATTTAATATCGAATACCATTATAAAAGCACTTAAGTTGTAAAATACTTTCAAATACAATAGCAAATATATTGATTACACATAGCAGTAACTATTCTGGCAGTTTTGAGAGCAGATTAAAAGTAGTATAGCTCAAGAAGCTTCACATGTAAAAGTAGGAATTTTCTATACAATTAAAAAAAACAAGGTTTGGTTGGACCCAGTGGCGTGCGGTCCATATGTGCAGGGCACTGCACACCCTGGCAAAATTACGAAGGATAGCTACTGAACATAGGTATTTATTGATCATCATCATGACAGAAACACGCATTAAGAAGTTTAACACTAAAACTGATAATATTTAATCTATATACCACAACACAACAAACTAGTCTTCAAAAAGTAATATTACACTGAATGCATATCAAAATTTTCATTAGTATTTTTGAATTTGAAATACATTAAATTTGATATTCTTCGGATTAGATTGGTATATAATTTATTGGCCATTTGGCAAAATACCACTTTAATACAAAGTTGCCAAACAAAAAGGGAAATCTTGACATAAGTAGATATGATCAAGTGTACTGCAATGCAGCAGAACTATGACGCAAGAGCAAAAACGATTTTCTAGCACAATCTAATACAAAGCAGTGGCGCCACAGTACTGTTGATTCAATTATAATCTAATCACAAACCAAAATTATCTTGTGTTACTATTATACACAGGGTATCAGCCAAAATAAAATGTTTCAAATCCATGACTTTCCCTAATTTAGCAAATCATTTTCCATGACTTTAAAAAGCTTTGGTTAAAAGTATATATGAATAAAACTTCTGATGTACATATAAATAAAATATATGCTTTTAGAGAAATTACAGGAATTTTATCATAAAAAAACTATAAACTTACTTTATAAGTGTTAATAAACTCACATACATAAAAATAAATTGTTGTATCTACATACCTAAGTTTAATCATATAGCAATTTTTCGATCAAAATGTTTCCAATTTGAATTCAGGGTATTTTGGTATTATCCAGGTGACCATGAATAATAGCCAAATATAACCCTATAATGTTTATATACAATATCCCTAGAGATAATCTTATATTTTTTGCAAAAATATTAACTAATTTTTATTAAAAAATAATGAATATTATATTAATAAAATTTTAATCTACAATTTAAGAAAAAACCAGAATAATATACATTTACCCATCCATTAAGCTTTCTTGCTTTGAATTTCCTTGGTGAACAAATTTTACTTGGCAATAGGGTCAATAGGATAATACATAAATACCAAATTCAGTAACTTCAGCCAAATGACAAGTAAAAATAGAATTAAACAATTCAATGCATTTTTTTAATCGGTAGTTTAGCAGATCCATGACTGTCCATGACTTTTACTCATTTTACTTGAAAAATCATGACTTTCCATGACAAAATTAATCCATTGTCTAAATCCATGATTTTCCATGACTTTCCAAGTGTGCGGAAACCATGCTAATATTGCAAGTCTGGTGTATTTTTTAAATTTTTTTTGATTTTTTGGCAATAGATTGCAAAAAATTGTTTTTCATTACTTTTGTAAAAGCTTAGCTGCTGAATGGATCAGTTTATTGTTTATGTTGATTCTGTTTAAAATATCATTTTCATACATAATTTCATGTGTAAAATCGATCCATAACTTACATGGACGACTTGGTTGAGCAACTGGAACTTCAGGCAGATCAGTTGCTGATGGTCCTACTTGCAATAGTTGTTCATCTAATTCTTCTTGTTCCAGTTCTTCCAATTCTTTAGCTAACTCATCCTTGGAAAAAAAAGTTTAACAATAATAAATAAGGGTTAACAAAAAAATATTTAAACATTAATACTTAAAAAAAAATTTTTTTTAAGTAATAAAATCAAACAAAATGGACTAGTACATTAAAATATCAATACAATAAAAAATTATTCTGTTATAAATATCAATTTCCAGGAACAAAATTATATTATTTGCAATAGCATACTTGCCAATTTTTGAAAACTGGCATTGTTAAAACTTTTCAGAAAACACCATTTGACTTTTAGTGACACAAATAACTGTAATTAATAAAAGTCATTTTTTTGTTTCCCAGGAAAATTGTAAGTAAGAGTTAATTGCAATTGATAAAATCTATGCATTCATTAAATATAATAAAATATATTAGCTAATTTTTTACAATTAAATTTGATTCTAGAAAAGGACAAAATTAACCTAAATTTCAAATTATTCTATTTAGCAAAATCAATAAAATAAGATGCCAAAATTATCCAACTATGATTTACCAAGCTTTAATTCATTTAACCCTTTATAGAACAGTGGTTTTGCAGTGAAACCATCCGTTAAAATATTTTTCTTTTTTTCCTTAAAATATATTAATGATTTTTTTTTTTTTTTTTGTATGTATGTGACACTTTATACTATTAATAAATGGTAGAATTACAGACAATTTATTTTTCTCTTTGAAATATTTGCATTAAAATTTGCTTTGTGGGAAACCCCCAGAAATTTTATTTTTTTCCTTCATGTCCCCAAATAAATATACCTACATAAAACATTACTTATAAATTCTTTAGCTATTTATCTATCACATCCTTTAAATGATAATTATTCAATGTTCTTCCACTATAATTAAAATTTTAAGAATGTGTTATTTTAACACTGCACAAAGGTATAGATAGTTTCACAGTTAAACCAACCCCACCAACCAAAAAAAACCACTATCGACAGAAATTGAAATATTTTTCACATATTTCACTTACATAAGGTTCATAGATTACATTATTAACCTAATTCCGTCAAATCTCAAAGAATTTTCAATAGTGAACTTTAAAGGATTAAAGAATTTTTTTCAATAACACTAATTTTTAAAAATTTTTTTGTTTACTAGAAACAAACTTTTTAAAGTTAGGTTACATGGTACCAAAACCCATAAAAAAGACTCCATCTTCCCAAAAAAATCTGTAAAATTAAACCAAAAGTAAAAATTTTACATATAATCTATAAAAGTTTACAACCATGCAATAGTACTGTGGAATATAGGAAAGTATGGAGAAAAACATTATAGAAATGGTGAATAAAAAAAAAAATAAATGGTGTTTATAAATAATTACTTAAATTTAAATGTCTAACAAAATTGAAAAAAAAAATCAAACTTAATAAATTAATAAAATCAAAAGATTGGAGGTTCTACTAACACCATAAGAAAGTCATTTTAAATTTTATAACAAAAGCAGAAATTTCCTGTCATTTGAAGTCTGATTTTGAAGTCATTTGAAGTCAGAAGTATATTAATAAAAAGTTGAAAACAAAATCATATTTAAACTAGTATTACTTATAAGCTTTTCAGATTATAATGAAAAAAAAAATTCTTCAGATATTCAAAAATTTGTACAAAAATGATAATTAGATATTTCCAATAATTACCATTTTTTTACAGAATGCATTCCTTGCAAAAACTAGGTTTAAGAACAAGTCATTAAAAAAAAGTTTTGGGAAAAGGTGACAATATATACTATTAGTAACAAGTTACTGATAAAATAAAACGAATCAGAACCAAACAATACATGTTAAATCTATGAGATATGATCAATAATTTCATTCAGTTATGAAATTTGGAAAAGTTATAAAAAATATCATCATTTGATCATTATTTCTGAACAACTTTTTAAATATTCCCTCAAAAATATTTTTTCTAAGAAATATTTAAATCACAACAAAACCTACTTCATCAAATTCTCTATCAAATCCAACTGGATTTGATATTGCTTCAGAGATTTCATTGGCTATTTCCTGCTGTTCCTGTACTTCATCCATTAAATCATGTACTTGATCTACATCCCTGAAAAAAAAAAAAAAAACATTAGAAATTCTTATTTTGCAAGTCAAATATATACAGCTATATACTACTAAAAATTTGTTTTGAAACTACCATCTAGAAAAAAGATAATGCATGCAAAAGTTAAATTTGAATTAAAAATGTTTAGTAACGTTTTTAATAACGTTATTTAATAAGAATATAATTGATAATAAATTAATATTATAATTAATACATTAATAATATAATTAATAATATAATTAATAATAAATTAATAATATAAATAATAATAAATTAATAATAAATTAATATTTAATAATATTTAATAATTAATAACATTAACGTTATTAAACGTTAATTTTAACGTTTACATTTTAACGTAATGTTTTAAAAATATAAAGAGACTTAAAAGAACTTACAATACAATGTTTAAAAAAACTATAAAATGCCAGAATACCACATTATATAGCATTTATTTGTTTATTTAACCATCATGCTAAATTATATTTCTATGAAATATAAATGACTTTTGCACCCTACTAATAGTACATCCAATTTGATCCTCCTCTATTAAAAAAAAATATTACAAAATGATCCCAGAGATCTTTCTGTTTATTAACATGATGCATTTAAAATAAGTGTTTCATTATTATAAGACAGCTATACTTGTCTGAAAATACTCACTTAGACTCTTACATACACACAGATGGAAATGCATTATATATTAAATACTGTACATAGTAAAATATAAAAAATGTAAAATAAAATTTCCTATGCAGGCTAATTATTACAGAACAGTTAGATATTATATAGCAACTTACTAATAAATAGCAAAAGTAGGAAAATTAATCTGTCAGCTTGTCAAACATTTGTCAACAAACATATCAACAAACTACATAAATCTGCATATCTATGAGAAAGTCCCCTCATGCACAAATATACAACAATTTCACTAGCTCTGCCAGACATACTTTAGTTGCTTGCAATCCTGCCCTTATTTTAAAACTATTGAATTATAAAGCAAAAGTAAAATATTCAAATAAAACACAAACATGAGCAAAAAAACTATTTTTCATCAAATACTGACTTTGTTGACTAAATTCTGACAAATACCGACTTGTACTGATTCTACTGGCTATTTTTTATCAGTGATGTTATTTAAGAATATTACTTTAAATAAAGTTGGATGTATTGTCTAAAAAAATAAGTATACTTCCGATTTAAGGATATTTGGATAGCTATAAAAAAATGAAGCCTGCACGTGGTCAGATGCCTTAAAAAAGTCAGAAAAGTGACAAATGATATGAGAACATTGACTTAAACTGATAAAATGTAATTATGAGGCTAAAAAATGACAAAAAATAAGATCTTACATAAACAAAGATTAAATAATTACCTATGTGCATAGTTCAAACTTTAAGGGGTTTTTTAATTATAATTTTCCCACAATACAATATCCTATGTAAAATTATAACAGAAGGTAAGAGATAAAAACAAATAAAATGGATGTCAGGGTTGGCATGATATAAATCAGTTGATTTTTTTGAAAACATCATTGATTTAAATCCTTTTTTTTTTTCACTTCTTTTAAAACCTATATTCCAAAGACAGGAGAATTGGGAATCAGTCAGCACAGTAATACCCATAAGTAAATAAGTGTCAATAGATAGCATGTGTTTTCCAAGAATTTAGGGGTTGTTATCAGAAAGTATGTAGTAGGGGTAGTATAATGGTTAACTATGACTGGTGGAATTCATTTTATGTAATGGGAGGTAAAGAGAATATTACACAGCTTGAAATCAATTTGTCTACTAAATAACAACCGTGGCTTCCTCTGCTGGAATGGAAAGACAGTTTTCTTCTTTTGGTATTGTTTATTCTAGCCTTCATAATCAATTAGGAGTGGTTAAAGCATCAAAGCTAGAGTTTTTATTGAAACAATTAAATTCATAATTCGGTGCTTAAAAATATTAAAATAATTGTGATTTGTTTTTTTAAATAAATAGTTTACATTAAAAGAATATTTAATTTGTTCTTTAAATTTACATCTTACTTAGTTTGCACTCTATAATTACAAAATAATGGAATGTATTTAGATTAAAATTTATATATCTAATTTTGGGTAATCAGTGTGTAGAATATACTAGATAGATAAGATGTTACTTCTTATAACAAACTATTCTATGTATATTGCAAAAAACATAAAAACAATTAAAATTAGTATTCAGAAAAAAATCAAAGAACTCTGATTTAAATAAAAAAATCTGGTTTAAATCAAATAAATCTGATTTTTTTATTTAAAAAAAATGATTTTTTTTCAACCCTGACTAATGTATTATTAAACAATATCATTTATTTATTGGTCAGATATTTTTAAAAACATGGACTCTAAGGGAGTATTTTCATCAAAAAATTGACAAAAGTGATCAATTCTTGAAGTGACTAAAAGTGAGAAAAATGACTCACTAGCCTGTAAAATCTAAATAACTAGTCAAAATTAAATATAACATTATATAAGCCTTTTAGATGAAGCTGTATATATGCTTTATTGTATGTGTATATACAGTCAAACCTGTCTATCTTGAAACCTCCTTATCTCGGAAACCTGTCTATGTCGAATTTTTTCAATTCCCTTAATTTTCAATAAAAATTTAACGTATTTTCCAAACCTATCTCAAATTATCTTTTTCCCAAACCTGTCTATCTCGAACTTTCTTAAGAAACACAACATTCCAGTTTAGAGCCTTATTGCGTTGACAACCGCACAAGTTCCCATTTCTAGTAAATACACTTCTAGTTTTCTCTCTTGGGGGGTTATTTGGTCAGGGACTGGGTGGGAATTGTACTAAAAATGCACAGTCTGAGAACATCATTTAAAAGAAACCGAAGAGCAACCGGGCGAGGAAACTGATGAAAACCCGAAGGAATGTATAATTATCAGACAGAAACTGAACAGTGACACTTCATTTAAAGATTTTATAGAAATAGATAAATCAATGGTAAAGAGCGGAACATTATTAACAGATTCCGAAATATTAGAAAACGTTCTGGGAACTTCTGATGATGAAGAGGATCATGACAAAGAGAATGACATTGATGTAAAAAGAGTTGTTACACCGAAAAAAAAAGGCAGAAAAAGTCATTGAAACCCTAAGAATTTTCTTGAATCCCAAGAAAATAATGATAAGGATTTTTTTGCCACTGTGCTAAAACTACAAAAAATTATCCAGTCTAAAAAAGTTTTGCATCAAAAACTCCTAACGAATTACTTTATGTAAGGTGTGTAAATAAAACTAAAAGTACTTCAAATTTTCAATCTTTTGAATTGTGTAAAGAAATTTTCTAAGTCTATTTTCATAAAACCTGTGTATTTCGAAACCTGTTTATCTCGAATTTTTTATTTCCTCCCAAGAGATTCAAGATAGACAGGTTTGACTGTATATATTTAACTAAGAGCAAATTCAGACAAAAGATTATAGCTGAATTTATAAGAGTATTAAAAAATGTCAAATTTACATAGAATACAATGGTTTTAGCATTAAAATAAATAAATAATGTTAATCTGAGATTTTAAGTTTTTAAACCAGTTACTGCGATTAAAAGATATGCTTACATTTCATGAGCATTTTTCAAAGCTTTAGCAGCATAGCCCATTATTTTCAATACTTCTGTATTTGTATTTGCATTTTCTAAGGCTTCTCTCTGATATTCAATTGTTGTTAGGGTCCCATCAATTTGTTGTAATTGCTTTTCATATCTTTTCTTCCTTTTGAGAGCTTGCAAAGCAACTAGATTCAAAATAAAATTAACATTAAACAATACCTATTTAGATGAAATGAATATAAACCACAATTTGAACAAATTATTATGAATTACAGAATAAAATTTATATTTGAATCCCAAAACTCATATGAAAGTTACATCTGTCTTCAGAGTACAAATGCACAGCAATATATATTTAGATTAAAACATTGCAGTTCCCAACAATATATATTACAATTATATTTTCATCAAATAAATTCTAGATAAACATCCTAGACATGTTTGTAATTAAAAAGGGACCAACATAAAAAAAGTATATATATTTTTTTTAAAAATGATGTTGCATCCACCAATTCCCCTAATTTTAGTATGCATAAAAAGCATTTGAACGTCCAATGACTAGTTTATTTTTAAATTCTATCAATGAAGTACACAGGAAATAGAAATTGTACAATTTGAAACTCCTAATATTAAGCTGATTCTTTTGTATTTAGTTTTTAAATGTCTTCAGTGATGCAGTCAGTTTTATAAGGAATCTTTCTAATACAAATTTCTATATAAAATATTATTTAAATATAAACAGATATAAAGAGTTATTTTGTTTATTCATAAGATGCCTTGTTATAAATTCAGAATTAGAAAACTTTAATAAAATAAAAATAAAACACTGCATAAACCATAATTAAATTATTCCCAATCAAACTGCATGAAAAAAAATTATTTTTGATCACAAAATATGAGCACAGAATGGTAAATTCAAGTACTTCTAACTTTTCTTTTGAATAAATTTTAAAAATACAAATTTAGAATAACCTTAAGCACTTTTCAAATGGGAATCAAACAATATACATAAAGTATGAGTTTAAAGAGAGAAAAAAATCTTTGCTATCTCGGTACAGATGCATTATAGACACAGTGTTTTTTCATTGCCAAATTTGGCGATTTTTTTTGTGGTTTTATGGGGCGATGAGTGGGTTGGTGTGTTTGCCCTGACTTTGGTGGTGGGGTATGTTAGCTCAAATGTGTTCTTGCCCCCCCATTGGTGCATATGATTTCTAACTTCAGTATCTGGTACTGTTCGAAAAATTTGCATCTTAGCTGTTCTTTTGGTTTCCAGTTGCCTAGATCAGTTTTTTTTTTTTTTTTTTTTAAATCATTTTCTGGAATTTAGTATCTTTTTTTTAAAATCATTTTCTGGGGTTTAGTAATTTAGTTATGATGGGTGTCACTATTTAAGTTCTTACTATTTTTGAAATTGTTAAAAAGTAGCAAGATATTCTAAATCAAATGAGATGCTTTGGTTTGGAACTTTTTTTTGTTGTTGTTCTTATTTTCTGGGATTTATTAATTTAGTTATGGCATGTGTAATTATTTCAGTTCTTACTAATTTTGAAATTGTTAAAAAATATCAGGATATTCTTAGGTCTGAGGTGGATTTTGCATTTCATTATAAATGCCAAGTGTGTGGTGATGACAGTATTCTGAATCTGAGTTTTTTTTTTTCTATTTGGTAAAAAAAAAAATTATCTCAAAGTTTTTTAAGGGAAGTAGGAGTGTTGAAGAATGTTTGTGACGCTATCCTTTCCAATTTACATCTGTTAAATTTATTTTGCATTTCTTTTATTACAAGGAGGGTTCAGGGGGGAAACCCCCACTCACAGGTTAGAATTTTTATAATATTAGTGATTATTAATATTTCTATATATTGAGTTTATTCTGTTGATATATATCATAAATATTATTAATCTGTTTATTTTTAAATAATGTAAAAAATGATAATTACTATGCTAATTTTATTTTAATAATGCTTTAAATTGTTAAAAAAATTTCTTTCAAAGTTTTGTTTCATTAATGTTGTTTCAAATATGCCATGTGACCAATGCCACTTTTTTTTTTTTTTTTTGTAATTTTTTACAAGACACATACTGCTGCCATGTTTTTTTACTTGGCGATTCTCAAAACACCTATTTTTCTATTGGTTGACAGAAAAAAACATGGTGGATGGGGCCAGCGTCTATAATGCACCTGTTCCGCTATCTCTTCTATAATTTTTTAGGATATATGTAGTTAATAAATCTATTCAGTTGATCACTGTTTTACATGTTCCTTTTAAGAATTTTTTAAAATGTAGGAAAAGTATTTTTATTATTATTTACAATACAGGTCTGCTTGCTTCTATAGCATTCACCACTAACAAGCTGCAGATAATAACTGTTGCCCACTTTATTGTATACACCATATAGAATGCCAACATTACTCCCTAAGATAACACGAAGTGGGTCCTTGTAACTTAGAAGGGAACAGATGCATTTTAGACGCCGGTCCCGTCCGCCATTTTTTTTTTTTTTTTTTTTTTGCCGACCAATAGAAAAACGTGTGATTTGAAAAATCGTCAAGTAGAAAAACATGGCAGCGGTCCGTGTTTTCTGAAAGATCACACAAAAAAAAAAAAAAAAAAAAAAAAAAAAAAAAACATGGCGATAGTCACAGGGCATATTTGAAACACAACATTCACAAAACTAAACTTTAAAAGTAAAAATAGATTAACAATTTAAAGCATTATTAAAATAAAATTAGCATAATAATCATTTTTACGTTATTTAAAAAATAAATAACAGATTAGTAATATGTATGATATGTATCAATAGAATAAATACAATATATAGCATTTTAGTAAGCACTAATATTATGAAAATTCTAAAATGTGGACCCCCCTTGCAATAAAAGAAAGGCAAGCAAAATAAACAATAACACTTTTTAACACTTTCAAAACCGAAATAAATTCATCCGTCATAATTAAATTAACTAAATCCCAGAAAATGATAAGAACAAAAACAAAATGTCCCAAACCAAAACATCTTGTTTGATTTAGAATAAAAATAGTAAGAACCAAAATAACTACACCCACCATAACTAAAATACTAAATCCCAAAAAACGATAAGAACAAAAAAAAATATATAACCTGATCTAGGCGAATGTAAACCAAAAGAGCAGCTAAGATGCAAATTTCTGGAAACACCCACCATAACTAAATTACTTACCTAACCTAGGTGATACCTTACCACTTCGCGTCTGGAACGAAAAGAACATTAAGAACAGCAAATTTTCTTATAGTGCCAGGTAATGACGTCAAAAATCATGTGCACCAACAGGATGCAAGAACATATCGGAGCTTCCCCCAACCAAAGTTAGGGTATATACAGCAACCCAGTCATCGCCCCATAAAATTTCTAAGTTTGGCGAGAAAAAAACAAGGCGTCTATAATGCATCTGTACCCTTAGAAGCAGGGATCAAGCAGAAGACCACCCCAGGCTTGATCTGCAACCTCCTAAGGTATCATTTAGGAATGTGAAGAACACTGCAAAAACAAACCTATTTTATGTACTGCAGACGTCATTAATGAACACAGTGGATCTTTGGCAAGCTTGAGCCTTAGAACTTACAAACCTCTGGTTATGAAATCAATGCTTTTGCCAAATGTGCCATTATGGCTATGATAAAAATGCGTTAATATTTTTAATTTGTTCTTTTTAAAATAACTTAACTTTTTATCTTTAAATTAATAAATACTGAAAGCAATAATAAGAAATATATACTTCAACTTTGACCCATAACTCAAAAAAAAATCAAATATTTTATGCATTTTAAGATCTTTTCAGTTAAAATACTTTGATAAACGGGCAGTAACATTAAGTACATAAAGAGTTAGCTTCAATTTAAAAATTTCTGCTTTTAACTCCTATCGTAATATCAACTTTCTGAATTTTTTTACCTATTTTTATTTTAATTTAGAAACATTTATATTACTTATGCAAATTGTGCAGTTGTTTGTAGAAGACATACTACATATATACAAAAATACTTTAGATTATAGCAAAAAAATTTCTTGTGGTCAAAATGGCATTTAGCTGAGTTTTCTATATTTATTTAATAGTTTTTTGTACATATATTTCTTTACAGGTAGATGTCACACAATATGATTAAAATATCATTCACCACATGCAACTTTAGATCATATATAAATATTTGCATAAATTGGAAGCATTTTGGCAACTTTTTAAGCCTTATGAAAAAGTTTTAACTTTTTGGTCAAAGAACTGAAAATGTATATATAAAGGGCAACATCAGAAATATGTCCTTAACTCATTAATGCTTAGAGTCACTTTTTAAGGACATAAGTTTTATGCTTTTGTAAGAAAACTTTTTCTTTTAGGTGAAGCTATATGGAAATTCTATAAACAATCAGCTTCACTGCAGTTTAGGGTAACCTTAGTAATTAATTATCTATATTTATCATTGCCAAATATGCAAATTCTCACTCACAGCAACTTGAGGGCTTTTCCAACTGGATTTGTAAATAGAATTTTTGTATATGTTTTAAATATTTTAATACTCATAGTTTATGCTTTGTATTGCACACCATACATTTGCAAATTTAAAAATTTGGTACAATTTACATATAAATTTTATCTATAGGGGAAACCAGGGTAAAATGGTCCACTTTTGTAAATTTTGAGTATTTGCTCTCAAACTAATGATTTTTTGAATCTGAAAATATATATGCACATTGCCTATATATTAGGCTTTATATTACACTCGGTTAAAACCAATTATTATAATTTTTTTATTATAATTTTTTTAATAGCAAGTGACAAAGTGGACCATTTTACCCTGACCCCGAGGTAAAATGGTCCATGGCACGGGGTAAAATGGACCGCAAAAAATTTCTTCAGATAACTTAAATGTAGTACATTATTTAGTAGTACAAAACATAAAATGTATTATATTTATTTTCTATAGCTTCAATCTGTACACAAAGCATAATATTAGCGAATATTGAAGTTAATGAATGATACACCAAAAGATTTGTGTGTTATTGAAAGTCTGCTATTTTCTTGAGAAGCAGTAGGATCTAGGAGACTCATCCCAATATCTTGAACCTTTCCGAGCGATTCATCAACATTGTCAGGGAAAATGAACACATTTTGATTAGGTTTTTGCCTTATAAATTTCACAAGAGCGTAATCTTCATCATTTTTTTCTGTTATTAAACCAACCAAATGAACCACTTTCTTTTTTGTCAAAAATTTAACCAAAACATACTTGCCAACTTTTAATTCATTATCAGAATTAGCACCATGCTGTGAATTGCTTTCTTTATCACTGTGTTGTGTATCACTATAAACAGACATATTTTCCGAATCACTCGAACTTTCTGATCCACATAAATTTTCTTTATTTGCTTTAAAATTCACAGTTTTATCATTTTTCTGCTTAGTTAAGACTAACATTTTTTCTAAATTCTTCCTATCTTTAACTAAAGCAGCATTTTTCTGTTTTAATTTTTTCTCTTCCTTCTCTTTGACATTTTTTCAATCATCGTTTTCACTGGTGTATCAGTTAGAATTTTTGATGCACCCTTCTTTCGTTTCTTTGTTGTCTTGCTCATGCTAGCTTTTGCCAAGGGGTGTAATTCAAAAGGTGATATTGTTTTCAACTGATGATTTTCACTTTGTACTGATTGGGATGTATTTGGTTACCTGTGCTTGGTTGACGATTAGCTGTACTTGTTAATTCAAAATCTGGTGACGGTTGATCAGTCACATATGATGAGAGATATTGGATATCCTAAAGACATTTTCACTGAATTGCATATATCTGTTACTCTAAATCCTGCATGTTTTTTTAAAGTATCATACATAAAGTCAATTTAGAAATCATTACAGAAATTAAAAAAAACAACAACCTGAAAATGGACCATGGTCCATTTTACCCCAGGTTCTGGTGGTCCATTTTACCCCATGTGTAATTCTGACAAAAAGTGTCAGAAAAAAAGAACTAATCTTATATTAAATTGTTTTAACTACATTAAATATAATAATACATCATCTTAGCTCTTTATTGTGAGAAGTTAAATCCTCCAAATCACAATTCTTAAATGAAGCGAAGAAGATATGTTAGGATGAAAATATTTACTTCTGACTACCACAAATCAACTTTCTAGAATAAAATGACTAAATTGTCAGCTAAACACACAATTACACATTCATTTTCAAGACTGCAGTGCTATCATCTATGTATCAAAGTATTAAACATTAAAAATAATAAATAAAATAAATAGGGGATGGTCCATTTTACCCCGTTCTCCCCTACTGTATTTATTACTTTAATACAGTTCATGCTTTTTAGTGCTCTTGTGAATGCTTATCGCTACCACCTTAAATGGCATGTTAGCACTATCGATGCCAAAAATCACCAAAACAAGGGGGCACGCTGAACTACCTGCATTTTCACCAAACAATCTACCAAATTTTTCAGAATCTGCTATTATTGATTATCTATTTGGGTTAACATTTATGAATATTCGAACCCTGTATTTTTCAGAATCTGCTATTATTAATGATTATCTATTTGGGTTAACATTTATGAATATTCAAACCCTGTACATGCATTTACATTTTTAGCAAGAATATCAACTATAAATAGCTTTATCTATTATAAACCTTTACTTTTTAATACTATATGCATGCAATACCAAATAAATATGCTATCACAAAGTTTATGGTTATTTATAAATAGCCTTTTATGATGCTTAAAATGACACATAATCACTAATTAAACCATACTGTCATAATGAGTTATTTAAATTTCTTTTATTGTACTATATGTTGTATTTGTTATGCAGTAATAATAACTCAGTTTAAGGTATTTGTCAATGAATATTGAGCAAAAAGTAACCCTGGTAAAAGATTAATAAACTATTAATAAATTAATAGATTAACAGCAGTTGTTCCTAATCTTTTTAACATTGTGACATGCTTTATGAACCAAATTTATAGGAGCTCAGTTCCATTTTAACACATCAAACTCTTTATATAAATACTTGATTAGCAAAAAAGGGCATATCTCAATAAAATAAAAAAAAAAATTTAATTTTCACGAAATTTATTTTTTCTTTTGTCATGTTTCTACCATACCACAAGAGGTTCAAAGGCAGAATCCAACAAATTTGTGCCGAATGGGAAAAGAGGCATGCATTCAAGGTCTGATCACCCACGAAAAATTCACCTGAAAGTCACAACTCATAATTTAGGAAAAGCTGTCTTAACACTATTTTGAAATGTAAATAAATCAGATTCAACTCTTTTCCACTAATTAAAATAATGACATTGGTCTTCTTTCTTAATTTACTCAATGACATCACAATTTTTGCTCCATCTGCAACTATAACACAGTGAATTAATCAGTAATCATACTATTAAGGCAATTAGTGCAATAAATAAAGTATATGTTTGCTTTTCATATCAAACCAAAGTTTAAACCTGTAATTTAAGTTTTATGATAAGCTAATATACAATCCAAATGAAGTTTGTTTATTCACTATTACGATTAAATTAACTATTTGATTGCCTAGCAATGTAAATATAGAAGGTCTTCGTTTAATACTTTACACTTTAAGGTTTTTCTTTCGTTTTCCCAAAAATTAATATGCGAACATTTACAGAGGGTCTGAGTTCAAGGTTTACCTCTTTTGTTTTTAGTTCCATTCTTCTTGGCAATCGCTAATTCCTGTTCAACTTTATGTTCCAGAAATTCTTGTTTTTTTATTAACATTTCTTCCACTCCCCGAAGTCTCTGTATTGCTTCCGCTGGCGTAGGAGCTTTAGAATCACTTTTACCACCACCAAAGAGTTTAGTAAAGAAACTCATTTTGCTAACTTAAATCTACTAGTGAAAAAGAAAAAATAAGCCAAAATTAAAACTTATAACTGCCAAATCAAAGAAAAATGTAAGTAAAGTTCCCAAAGCTGCGTTTTAGAATTGAAACTGACAATTAACATTAGATAAGCTGCAAAATTTTATCAAGAACTGACTAAAATATTAGCCTCAAACGACGTAATTATGAGTAATAACAAGAGTCCTTTAACAACCGCCTGGTATCAGAGTTGAATTGTATTAAATATGTCAACCATAGAGTAACTGCTATCAACGCTACATTACGACGATACGAATATCATTGTACAACTCACTGCTCTGGAGGAAACCAGCAAATTCGATGTTTGAGAATCAGTAATGGAAAAAAGGCTGTTTGATCATCGAAAATATGAAATTCTAATTCTAATGCATCTAATTTATTTTACTGTTTTATGTTATAAGCTTTTTTTTTACCTTATTTATTTATTTTTATCAGTAGTGAGAACTTTGGACATAACTGGAGTCTCTGGACATAAATTTCGTTCAGAAACTACTTCATCAGTGTTTTCAATTCAGCGTGAGAACGCAAGAAACTACCGTATTTTCTTCTTTTCTACATTTAAAAGTTATTGCTGCAAGAAATTCGTACTCTTTGTAAACCAACTACACAAAAATCTCACATTCTTTCATTTTTGTTAAATCATTTCATTTTACCCGAAAATCTTTCATTTAATTCTTTCTACCATTATTCTTATTTCTTGTTTCTCTTCCGATTGCTGATTACAGGGTTTTTATCAACTGATTACGTGGTTTGCACTTTTGTTATCGAGGACATTTCATACAGTTACAAGCTGCATATTACCTTTGAAGTATTTTATGCAGATCTTTAAAGCCCTCGATCATGTTTATGGAAACCGTAAGGGAAATTACATTTTATATACTGAATCAATGAGCCCCCTGCAGTCTCTGTCATTTCCTCATCAGCATAGTCACCATTTCATTTTAAAAATTCTTAATCTGATGGACAAGCTCTCTTTTGATGGCTTTTTAGTTTTATTTGGGTTCTACCTGACGTGAGGATTGCTGGTAACGAACTCGCAGCTACAATTAAAGTCTAAAAAACACGACGTTATTTTAACTCTTCTACGACACCTGTGTTGGCAGAGCCTGCACTCATTTGTAAGAATTGTAAAGCAGTAATGACCGTTAAACATATTCTTGTTGAATGCCCTGATTTTAACCATTCTCACCTCCGATATTTTAATTCTCATTCAAATGGTATGGAGGACGTTTTAGACTACCATTTCCAGAATATTTTTTTAAATATATCAGTTTCTACCTTAGAATTTGAACTAGAGGGCTCGGCCCCGGAAGTTCAGACTCCTTAACGTTCTATGAATTAAGAATTTTATGCTGTTCGATATCATCAATTGATGCAATCTCATATATAATTCAATTTTTATATCTTTTTTTAAAAAAATAAGTTGGAAGTTTTAGTGCTTTATTGTGCTTAGTGTCTACTTTTATTCTTAATTTTTAAATCAATGCTATTTTGTTTTCTCCTTATGTGTTATGATTATAATCTTTAATATTTTTCCTGTTACTTTTTGTTTGGCATAATCTATTCCTTGAGCATCTAATGCCCTTAAACTCCAACACCTTCCAGCTATTATTGATCTTATTTATGATAGGAGTACACAAAAATATTTCACACATAACTGGAATATATGGACCATTACAAATAACCTCTAGACAGGATGCTGGTTATGGTATGTTAGCCAATTAAAAGAAAACAGTGGGTTATTGGTTTTTTTTCTCAAAGAATGTATCATAATGGTAGTATGGATTAACGAGAGCCAACATCCTGTTTGGATGACCCATCTTAATACCAACATTTATAAATTCTTGTTCACAGTACAACTGCTTCAAATTTTTCTCCGAGTATAGAAAAATGTAATTTTTTTTACTAAAGTAAATCATAACGCTGTGGTGTAGTTTTTCAGTCACCCACAAGTATACATAAAAACTATAGAAGTTAGTTAGTAAGTAAACTATAGAGATTAGTTAGTAAGAAATTTCGTTTTTCTTCAAACTCAAAGAAAGGCGTGATGTATTTGTAATTTACTACGAACACAAGAATTTACTACATTGAATTTACACCGAAAACATCAATCTTGAAATATTGCAGCAACCTAAATAGCGTTAACAGCGTAAGAAATATTGCAGCGTAAACAGCGTTAGTACTAAAGATGATGGTCGACACATAACTTTCTCGTTTGCCTCTGATTCTACACATGAGCGTAGCTATATAGGAGGATTACTTTTGCGTTTCTTAGTATTCCAATAGTATTTATGCAAGAGATGTAAACAGGAATATTTCTTAATTGGGTCAAAGGAACGCCCATTCCATCCTCTTTCCACATTTGAATCCCTCAGTTGGTCAAAAAGAGGTTTTCCTTTCTAAATGCCACCATTTCATTTTCCAATTTCAATGTACATCCAACGAAAAGATCAACTACCAACTTGTGGCCAACGAACATCCTACTTCTCAGTGATAGCTGGGTAATTATTCTCTAGATTTATCTGAGTTCTCTAAATTCTCATTCTCCATATTTGGCTATTTTGCACACAAAAATATAAATTTTATTCATTCGAATTTTATTGAAAGATAATGATTTTATTTGAAACAATAGATAATGTTTTCATTCTAAGCAACGAAAATTTTTTAATTCCCTTCCAAATAAAGAAAGTGATCTAATGATTGGCTGGATTTCGAGAGCCGCAGTAACCCCTCTGAAACTTGAGGAGTCATTAGATTAAAGTCTACTACTTAAAGCTAAATTTGAATGGCGGAAAAATCCTTACCACCAACTGAATTCGAAACCACCGACTATGATAGTGAAGTGCCTTTCCTGTCCACTGAAACTTTTTACACTGTGGGGAACCCTTTGAGCTTATTTCCTTGAAAAAAAAAAACTCTTGATCATAGAGCAGAAAAAATGGAATATCAAGGTTTTATCATACTCAAATTTACAAAATTATCACTGTATTTTATCCCGATATAAAACATTTTAATAAGATATTGAATGATAAGGTAGATAATGGGGTTTTCTAATATATAATCTGTATATAATAAACAAAAGCATCTCTATTTTAGTCTAACAAATTAATAAAAAGAAAATTCTTTTAATAACTTCACTGCAATTGAAGTATTTTTACGTCTGGAATAATTGCTGAAGTCTGCAACCTAATATCATCTTCAGAATCCAATCTGTTTTTTGTATTTTGTTCCGCAGATAAAAAAATTTCTCAGTGTTTCTCAGTACAGGATAAATTTAACCCACAGGATCGGCATTATTAAAGATAATCGAGATCCTTAGACATCTTTGGAAGCAGGCAAGGAGAAGGAAAAAGAACAAAGACTAATATGTAACGTAATGCAATCAAATGACGTAATGCCTGTCTCGATTAATGCTCGTAAATTAATGCTCATTTAAAGCTCGTAACTTCTAAATTTTTTATAAAGATTTTAAGAAACTTTTAAAGATTTTTTTATTTATAAAATATTTATTTCTACAAGCAAACTGCCTTTAAGAACTCAGTCTTTCATAAAATCTAAAATTTTATTAAAATTTTGACACTTCGACTATGAAATTAGACATCACTTGTAGAAACCCAGCCAAAAATCAAGGGAGAACTAAGACTTCACTTAACCCAGGTTAAAGATCTCTGCACTGAGCTATTTTGGGAATCGTTCATAATAAAACCAATAAATTATCAAATCAATCTCACAGAATTGCATCTTTAAACAATCTGTAAATCATATAGCTTACTTTAAAAGGTAAATAAAATATAGGGACTGTTCCTTCGTTAATCTACTCCCAGATAAGGAGTCTCTTAAAATGTAAAAATATTCATAATGGTATATTTAATAATATGAACCAATTGGTTCATATTATTAAATATACCATTAAGGTAACTTAGTCAGCAGAGGGATCGATCGAGGATTGTGAATTTGAGGCTAGAGTGGGCCAAAGATTTATCGTGTTCATTAATGAAGATGGGGCTTGTTAGTGGCCACAATGTCTTCTAAGTTTACACGATATCTCTAGGAATCTTCAGCTTGGTAACTGCTTAAAAATTACTAGGACCCAAGGGGGGCAATTCAACTCTCGTCTGTAGCTGTACGTGTTCCTCTGGTTGTGCTAAATGAGTAACTGCTTTGAAGCTTTATTTGACATTAAGATATCTGCATGTATTGCCAGCTGCATAGGAAAGAAAAAATATTTTAAAATATACTTCTAAATCCTTAAAATATCTTACAAACTGAAAATCTCATGTAGTATTCTTTTGCAATCATTTCGACAAGAAGTGACAAAATTTAATATGAAAATTCGGCCAAACGTTTTAGAATTTATTGTGTTGATAAGTATCCATTTTTATCTACAGAAAAAAATTCCTTTCCACAATTCTTTTTAATTCCATAAAAACGATACTTCCAGGAAGACCAAGCGATGTGGCCGAAATTTTTCAATGATAGATGCACGGAAAGTATTAATTAAGAAACTATGAATACGGAAAAAATATTGGTTCTAAAAGGATAAATTCGGAAGTAAATAAATCAGATTATCTATGCTGGAAAACGACTAACGCGGGAACGATAGATGATGTTTTACTTTATATTGTTCCCATATTATTAAAGTATAGAGATTAAATCTCTGGATCACAGTTATCATTGGTTGAATTGAGTTACTTACTAAATATAGTTTTCCAGTGATAAGTTATAGCAATTTCAAAATTAAATTCGTTAAAAATTTATTAGGATTATATTTAAGCTGTAATTACTTACAACATGTAAGTGGAGTATTTGGAGGATTAACGGTTTTTCTTTCCTTTCTTTCTTCTTTCATAAAGTATAATTAGACCATAACTATCTGGTTAATATCGATATCAAACATCCATGCATTTTGGAAACCTTTTCATTTTTTTTTTAAATTTTGTTTATAAAAAAAGTATACAAAAAAAAATTGAAATTTGGAAAATGCTTCAGTCATAGATTTAGGTTGACCTCCAAGTTCCCAAACGATACCTCTAGGTGATACCTCTCCCAAACGAAGGTGGTAGACTAATTATGGGGTTTTTCTGCTTGGTCTCTAAATTACGAGAACCGAAGGCGGAAATTTTATTCTCTTCGCATTATTTAAGTTACCCGTGATCCTCGAATGGTGCTAAATGAATTACAGATTCATAGCCGTGTTTGGCATAGAGATAGTTATCTGTATTACCAGCTGCATTGGAAAAAAAATAGATTGAGGTTGAAAATTAATGCTCCTGAATTGACGGATTAGACAGTGTGGTTCCGACTTAAGAAAAGAACTATGATGATCAACATCCACGACTTAAATTGTTCACTCTTGATATTTGAGTCTTATTCATATTTCATACCAATTTAAATAAATCTTGAGAAATAGGGAAATGAATATATAAAATCTGAACTATTTAAATTATAATGTTTTAAGTTTCGATATCTAATCCACGGTGTAACTGATTTCGAGAGTATCAAATGTGCTGTAATCGAAGTAGCCTGGCAACGAGGCGAGAGGAAAGGCTTTTCACCTTCTATACGAGATATTATTTAGTTAAATGTCTCTTGTTTTGATGTTAAATAATATTGTTGATAGAGTCACTTCATACCTTTTTCTCCAAGAAAATTGGTTTGAAATCGAAGAGTAATAATCCACATGTAGAAAAGGGGTGCAAGTAAGTAATTAATGTTTAGGAATAACTTTCTGTTGCAATTCCGTTAGGTCTTTTAAATGCACAGCTTCATCGCATTTTACAGTTTAGATTATGTTGTGTATCATGTAATTTAATTATTTGTAAGAATTTTATGCTACGAAATCTCAAAGCTATGAAAATTTGTTTTAAAAGAAATAGAATAGTATTTTAAACTTAAGTTTGTTTTGAAATTCATAGCCGTGAATATGCGGTTTGTTTTGACGTATGTAGTGATACGAAACATTTAATATTATCACCCTGTTACCATTAATTTATTTAAATAATTAAATTATTGCCGTGTTTGCTCTGTAATATATGACTGTAAATACGAGATGTGTAAATATAGATTTATGTGCGTATTGTTATGTTTATAAGCCTACAAATACATAAATCATCGTGCTTCTTAGCGTTGCCCTTGTTTTTTGATTTGTTTCTAATTATAATATGTCCGGGAATCACGTTTATCACAATATTTATTTTGGTTTTACTAATTATTCCTAAATTAATGAAACCTATTACTGCCTAAATTATCAGAATTGTAATAATTTTTTGAATCTCTGGAACTATATTGGTGAAGATTTGTGAAGAAGGATGAATGGGGTAATAATTTTAATGGTTTCATCAAAAGCTTAATATACCTAATATTACCTAATAAATTAGTTATGGGCAATAATGAACTTTTAATTTAGATCTTACCAAATGTTTTACAGGAGTTGTAAGTCAGTTATTATATATATTGGTATGTTTTATTTGCTTTGTATATTCTGCTTTTCGCAAGAAAGAGTAAATATTTACACTGTTAAGACTTTTCTTCTGTAAAATGATTCATAATCATAAGATTGGATTACATTTTTCTTTGGTTTTTATACATAAGCTGAAATTAAGTAACCTTTCTCACTCATATATACCTTATAATTGTTCATCATATGAGAAGATATTTGTTGAGTTTGAAAAAATGCTTTTTAACCTCCTGATAAAGCTATCCTACATAATTTTATATGACTGTTATGTAAACAATGCTGATTTGGAGTGTTATAAATACATACACATTATTTATCAATAACTTTTATTAAAAACTTAAAAATAATTCGTTGTATTTTATTTGTTTTATAAGGTATAATCTACATCAAATTTTTTAAATGTTATGCCATTTTAATTCAAAAGAATTTTGTTTTTTTATGTGGATAATTTTGCTGAAAATATTTGATATTAGTAGCACAAAAGGTAAAATTTAGTTCGTACAATTCTTTATAAATGCTTAATCTATATATATTTTAAAACATGTGACTTAAAAGTAAGTAATATAATGTTAATCTAAACTTATTTATGAACACTTGAATCTGAACTTTAAAAATTACATGTTTGTCAAGCTATAACAATGTTATATTTTATTGAAATTTATTTTCTTGTCAGATAAGTAAGCAGTTTACATACTCTAGTAATTGGTACTATTCTCTTTCTTAAAAATTTATGATTATACATACACAGATATTGTGTATATTTGTATGGCTTAATTTGATTTTTAAATTATTAGCCTTAAATCTAACAACTTTTACTGTAATCATTTATTTATATAGTTTGAATTGTTTGATTTTCTTTTACAGTGGGGAAAAAACATTCAGACTAAAGCCTAAAAAAAGTTTAGAACTAATTATGTTCAATATTTATGCTAGTCTATTTAATTACGTATACAATCATTAACACAAGTCATAAGCAAATAGCTGGTTCATTTCTTTATTAGATATGCTGGCTGTATTTACATCACTGCTGAATTCATGAGAGACTTAGGAGCAAATAAACTCTTTTCAATGTAAGGATCAATTTTAAATCTCTTTTTCCCAGGTTCTCAAGATGAAAATTTTTGGCAGGCTTATAGGGTTGTTTCTATTTCTTAAATCCCTTTTGATTAAATACAAAGGGGACAAATTGCTCTGGGATCCAAAATTGAGATCTTTACCCTCGTGTCAGGATACCCAAGAGGAGATAAAATCTTGCAAGCACATTAAAATAAAAATTTTGTTTTATAACAATTTTTTTTTTTTCATAGGCAATACACAAAATGGAATAATTTAAATAAAATTACATGTTTATAAATACTTATGTAAAATGTTGTTGTATAACTGTATGTACTTACAGAAATTTATTTATATGGCCTTTCAATAAATTAACTACATCAGGCATTGGTAATCTTTTTTGGCTCTGGATCAAAATCAACTAACTATTAGGACTGAATAAAGAACACTTTTTGATTCAGTGATATTTTTGTTTTAAAGCAATCATGAAAGCAACATAACCATAAGAAATAAAGCAAATGTGAGATTGAAATATAATAAAACAACACAAAAATTATCATTCTGACTGTAAAAGCAATCATTGAATGAACTTTATTTATAAACATTGTCTTTAATGTCAGTAGCTCTCATGATACTGATCTTGTGATGTCAGTTGAGTTAAGTATATAATTAGCCAGGTTAAGACAAATTAAAACATCTAAATGTTCAGTAGTTAATCTGTTTTTGTGTTTACATAAAAAATTATAATATATTTATTTTCATATTTTTCATTTTCTGAACTCTAATAGGTCACTTGAAATTTTGAAATGGTCATTTGATGACCATTAGGTCATAGGTTGCTGATGCTTTGACTCATGAATACAGCATATAAAACATATTAATAAAAAGTCTAAGCAATGTATAAACAAAATGTATCTTTTTAACAAATAGTCAAACTCATTCATGCTGAAAGTGTAAAACTTCAAATTTATAAAGAAAAATCAAATTGATAGGAAGAGTAAAAGTGTAAAAAAGAAATTGAAGACAAAAACATTTTATTTTGTTTGAATCACATACAGCTTTTCAAAAGTGGGAAAGTTACATTATTAGTTTACACCATCTTAGTTTGTGTGTCATATATAAGTATACATTGTTATATATTATATGTTATTCAGTACATACAAATGAATATTTCATTTGTTAAAGTAAAGAAAACCTTTTTTTACATTATTAGTTTATACCATCTTAGTTTTGTGTCATATATGTATATACTGTTATATAGGGTTGGCACGTTTTTGCCAAAGGTGGAAAAAATCGGTAAAAACCGTCCTGGCAAAAATACATTTTTGCCACTTTTTGTTAAGTGACAAAAATGGAAATGTTTTATTGATGGGGATGTAACTATTTTAACTTTTACTAATTTTAACTCTAATCTAAAGATACATAATGTTTTAACATAGAATATTCAATGTGTTATTGAAACAGTAATCTAAATCTAAAGTTATACTACCTAGAGATACAAAAAAAAACCCCGATAAAATAAAGATTGATTTTGCAAGATTTTATGTGCAATGTTGTTTTTAATGTAATTATTAGCTTATTTCCTCTACAAACTGAAGGTTTAAATGTTTTTAGTACTTATGTAATATATATATCTTATATATGTATATATACACCTTACAATTAAAGACAACATTACTATATTAAATTGATAAATAAAGAAAACATTTTTTATACCATGCCTCCATCATATAAATTTATTTACAAAAATAGAATATTGTATTTTCATTGCTAACATCAATGAAAATTATTTTAAATTGTCAAATTAATACTAATGGAATGCCTAATTAATATTCTGATTTAAGTCTCAATTGTATTATATACAAAATTATCTATTATTTTGTTATTTATTAATTATTAATTATTTTGTGCATTTTTAAAATCCAGCCAACTTTTTTAGATTTTGACATTTTTGCTGGTTTTTACCCATTTTTTTTTTTTTTTTTCAGTTTTTGCCACTGTCATGGCAAAAATACCATTTTGCCCTCAAAATGATCAACCCTACTGTTATATATTATATGTTGTTGAGTACATACAAATGAAAATTTCATTTGTTAAAGTAGTATCAAAATTATTCACATCATTCACAAATGATACCATACAGATATACAAGAACTCAACTTATAAAATGTATATGTTCAAAAATAAAACTAGAGGCATAAATGGAATTAATCTATCAAAAATGAACTAAGAAAAAGAGATGATGTGGAATGTTAGGAACTATTAACTTTATACACAGAAGAGTGAAGCAATATGACCACTTTAAAGTTTTGATTTCTGTTTAAATTTCTAAAAAAGCACTTGGCAATTTATTTACTAACTTTGGCCATGCTAAGAAGATATGCCAACTTGCATATTCTAGTGGAGATTCAGGAGACATGATTTAGAAGATTGCTCACATATGAAAATGAATATAAAAATACTTTTGATAACCCTGTATCATAAATAGCTAGTAATGATTTGTAACTTTTGAATAACTTTTATCTGACTAGTGGCAACAATTCTGTGATTTTTGGAAACATAGCTCAAAAAAAAATATATATAAAAAAATATGTAAGTTTTTTAAAACATTGTGTTTTATGTGCTTTCCGTGATAATTTATAAAATTAGATCTATAGCTTACAAAGTTTACACATATTTCATAAATATATAAATTTCATATATATGTTTTTAGCGTAATCCTTATTTTGAAATAATATTAATGAGTGACCAATTTGATAGTATCAGGCTTGCAATTCCGTCACTTTTCTCACCTTAGTCACTTTTTTTACAATTGATCACTTTTTTAACCCCTTCCAGTATGATTTAATAATGAAAAACTGTGCATGAAATAACCATTTAATTTTTATTTAAAAAACTTGTTTCATTTTACAATTCTTACATATTCTTAATTAAAATCCACTTTTTACATAGTGTTAAATAATATCAGAAACAGTAAAATTAAGAAAATATCAAAGCAAAGCATTAATAAGATATACAAGTAATAGTCTTCAAGCTAGTGGTACTTTTCAAAACAAAGTGCAAAGGAATTCTTAATTGTTTACACCGCCAAGTAGTCTCTCTTTTAATTTGATTCTTGTAACACACGCAGCATTTCTTAGTAGTTTTTCTTATATTCTGACTCATTAATTTGGCAATGACTTGCACCAAGTAAACAATATGCAATAGTAACTTGTGATTTTCACAAGTGATAAAAGTGTTGCCAAATTCAGTACACTAGAAATTTTAAACTATTATATTTAACAGTAACTTTAATTGCATGACGAGTGTAGCTCGTCATTGTGCAGTATGGAATAAAAAACTAATGACGAGCTAGACTCATCATTTTACCAGAAGGGGTTAAGTAAACAGTCACTTTTTCATGGTGTATTACAGCAAAAGTCTGTTGTTTGAAAAAAGAAAATCTGAATTAATAACAAAATATTTTAATAAAAGACCAAAAATGTGATGCTCTAATCTTATTTTTCTTATTAAAATGTAATTAGTCATATGGTTTTCAGAATTTAGTGATTTTAAAAAGTCATAAAAAAGTTCCTGAAATCTACATTTGTACTGAAATGTATATTTAATACATTAAAGTAAATTACGTCTAAGCACACATTTCTCTTTTTTTTTTCTTCACAATTTCTGTTTAGATGCTCTAATCTAGCTATGTATCTAATCTAGCAAAACATCATTAATACATGCAGAAAATTGTGATTATAAAATTAACGTATTGTATGTAATCAAATCTAATTTATAGATTTTCTTGAATAAAAAGCGATGTTGAGTTGTTTAAATGAAATTTTTAACCTTTTTGGTATTTGACGTTAAAATCATGTCTTGCGTGAATCATTTGATTTCGAGTTAAAATAAATAGAAAAATCTTAATAATAGCATCTGTAATCAAGAGGAGAAAAAAAAATCCCTTTTTTTTTTCAATTTTTAGTCACTTATTCTGTATGATTTGTCACTTTTCTCACCTTTTTGAAAGTACCCCAGCAGTTGCAAGCCTGTAGTATAAATATCTTTTTTATTATTATTATTTTATATTGTCATTCAAATTATAGTATGAATAAGTAGTAAAATTACTTAAAAATTATTTACAGTAAAACCAAAGCAGAATTGTAGTAACTTAAATCTGCATTACAATAATATTGGGCCAATAGGTGCCCTTTTAATAGACATTTATTCTAACTTTTTTTTAGTTATTGTATTCTGTAGGTATACATTATAATATATATAAATAGTAAAATTTAAAAAGGCAGTATATTCTAAAAATTTTGCTTATGTAGTGCATTGCACAAAAATGATGTAAAGTATAATAACTTTATTCAGACTGTTATAATGTTGTGTCAGTAAGTGCTAATTTTTTCACTCAGTTTTTTTTCTTCTGCCATCTGATTATGAACCCTGATTGAGTATTTGAGTCAACTGTGTATTTGAGTCAACATTTCCTTCAAACAAAGGAAATATTCATGTACTAGATAAAATAAACATACAAAAAGTAAACATACAAAACTTTTGTAAACATACAAAAAGTAATTTATATCTCTGAATAACTCATCAATACATATTAGCTTTTTATTTGATAAAGAGCCAGAATCTTGTGATCACTAATTTTTATTTTTTCAAAAAATAAAAATTGAAATGTTTAAAAAGCTTTTTGTCTTTTTAAGTACGGTATATTTACGATTATAAGCCGAGGGTACGTTTTTTCTTCAAAAATTTACCCAAGGTTCAAAACCCGTATATAAGTCGAAGTGAAAAAAACAATTTCTGGAACTTTTGAATATGTCTCCAAGCAGGTACAGGATCTCACAGGAAGGTTTCGCAACAGTACTCCCTGGGCCAAACCCTCTAGTACTGGAGTAGCTATTAATGGTAATGCTTTAGTCTATGAGTATTAGTTGGCATGACATTTACAAAAAGTTAAAATAAGGGTACTGGGGAGAAAAAATGCTGGAGTTTAAACGATAAAAATTAGAGCATAAAAGGTAATAAATGATAAAATCAGCTGAAGTACATTGAGCTCGTACAAGAACGAGAAAAGCTAGTAAGTTAAAATGCTAGAACTTATCACATAATAAAATAGATGTTTTTTTAAAATCCCCTATATAATAATAGCCTAAGTTATCTGTCCGTTTGTTCTTGGATTTATGAAGTGGTTGTACCTGGAATAGATACAGGCGTCCGTATTGGATCCTTGACGAGTTAGGGTTAGCAACGCTCGAAATCCACCCCTTCCCCTCTTTTCTGAACGATGGCCGAATGGTTATGGTGCTGGCCTTCGGAACCGGAGTTCGTATCCCACTATGGCATGGATGTTCGTAGCCTTTCGGAATCGGCTTTAAGCAGTAGGTCCCGGTCTCATTAGCCCTCGTGTTGCAAAAAGTAGACCGTAGCGCTCCAAACCAAACCAAACCAATCCCCTCTTTTCTAGCATTTAATGCCATTATTTCGAGCCGTATTTTCCTCGGTTAAGAGCAGCCGATTGAATTTATCAATTTGTGGCATAATAAATAGGTAAAAATAACTTTTTTTCTAGCATTATGACGTCATTCCTTTAACCCTCTCATTGAATCATTTCTTACTTTAAATTATTTAAATATCGTCTGCATTATTTTCATACGTTTTATCACTGGACTTAGATATTAAGTAAATATTTTTTTTTTTTTATATATTTGGATTAAATAATAGATTAGGTACATATGTGATAGATAATTTTAAATTGAATCATCGATTACTTTTTGTTGCAATGAAAATTTTATCACTAGTATTAACAACAAATTTGAACCTCCAGGGTATTAGTTACCTCCAGGGTGTAGTGGAAATGATAGGATCATTCATTTACTTTCATTAATTACTGTGGAAGAAAAATTGGGAAGAACTTAACGATAATTTAGACGTAGCTAAGAGAACTTTGAATTATCTTTCGAAATGAATTAAACGGGATTCTAAAGGGCATTCACAGTATCGGGAGACTTTAGAGGAGTACGAAAATAAAAATATTGAGCGTGTACCAGATAATTCTCAGTCAAAACACAAACCATTTTTTTTTTTTTACCAGCCTCACAGGGTACTTAACAATTCTGGAAAATTAAAAATGTTACTCCTCCTCCGATATAAACGGACAGTTATGGGGCTCCTTAGCCAGACGGCTTTATCCCCGATTCTAAAGGTAAAGAGTAAGCAGGGTAAAAACTGTAAGGTACTATTAAGTTTAAAAGTTTAGAAAAGGAGTAATTTAGAGGTGCCGGTCATTAAAAGGTGGGTAAGGAGAAATCAGTGAGTGCTGTGACTTATGTTGTAAGTACCTGTGAAGATACAACAATATCTGATTAACACCCTGAAAAGAAAGTTGTGGTTAGTATACACGGTTCGAAACACTAGATGGAGTCTTAAAGTCAAATATTAAATATCAAACACAGTTAGGTACACTATCATGCTCCATAATAATAAAAATACACATAATATTTTTTAAATACAACACATCACTTTATGGCACAACATATAACGAAAGGGACAGGGAATGGAGTAATAAGAACTAATAGGGTAATTAAGGTAGAGAATCTATTGTCAGTAAAGCATTGCGTCACGTGGCCGCTTAGAGTTACTCGGGCTATTATAATCATAATCTGGGAGTTCTGCAATTATTTCATTAGGTAGACTAGTTATTTTATTATAAAATTTTTTAGATGATTTCGCACAATATTGTTTGAAAGTTAATATATTATATATGTATTATTATATGTTATATGTATTATTACTTCGTTGGACAAGTATCGATGTGCGCCTCTAATACGCCTCAAGAATTTATTCTGTATTGTTTCTATTAATTTCAAATTAGATTTCGCGGCAAACGACCAGACCGAGGCGGCGTAAAGAGCAGTTGGTAGAACTATTGTTTTATATAAGAGAATTTTGTTTTTAAAATTTAAGTGTTTACTATTAAAAAGCATTTTTAAGTTTTCTAATTTTCCTATAATTTTATTTTTAATATCCGTTATGTGAGGACGCCAGGTTAGTTTTTTATCTAAAGTTACATCTAAATATTTTACGGAGTTTTCCAAGTTAATTACCTCGTCGAGTAGATATAGTCTAGGGGGAGTTTTATAAGTACGAGTAAAGTAAATAGCATGACATTTAGTAGGGTTAACTTTTATTTTCCATTTAAGAAAAAAGTTCCATTTAAAAATGTTACTGATCCCGTCATATGATGGGCTATATGCTAGTTAAAAATAGAAAGCAAGTAAAGCTCTCAGAAACCGTACCAGCAGCCACTGTTGGGAACCAGAAGCCGAAAAATCGGCCAATAGAAATTAAGTGATCGTCCAATAGCAATCCTAGGAATTAACCCTCCGAAACGGGAGCCCTAATGTAAGCTGCTGCAGCCAAGGCTGGAAGAGAGAGTAGTAAGGGGGAGGGAAGCACACTAACAAATAGGGGAGGAATGCAATCTGGTTACTAGGGACCAATCCAAAGCTGGGATAAGACAAACATTGGCAAATAGAATTCAAGTAAATTATTTACCTAAGATGGCCGTAGGACGGTGTCTATTAAAAGTGTGTGCATAGTCATACTGAGCTAGTTCAATTAGGTGATCAACGCTAAGTTTTTTATATTGATAATTTTGAAGAGAGGGGGGATTAATTTCCCTGTGAATCTCAACATTTCTAAAATACAAGCCAAGCAGTTGAGGGGGGGGGGGTATTTTCCAATCAAGTTGCTTTAAATTAAAACCGGTAGACCAACGCTTCTCAAACCTTTTTCGCCACAGTATCCAATTTAAATACTGCGGAGGTAGAGGATCGGTCGCACTTCGCGATAAATACAGGGACATATCTTAGCACGTTTCGAAAGTGGCGAGGAAAAACAACTTTCATTTTAAATTTTAAATGACTTTATGAGTCATAGTTAATTTTACAATTTACAGTAACTTATCTAGATTTACTGCAGCAGGACATGGTTTGATAACCGCGGCTCTAGACCATGCGACCGATGGTATTTTTACTTAGGCGTTAACGACAAGTTTCAGTTCTGGAAGCTCTATACAAAGATAACTTTTTCTTGAATTTAAGCAGTATAAGCTTAGAAAAAAAGAGAAAAATGATGCTATGTTTAGCAATTCATCGATTGCTTCCGGGTTACGTAGAATTGTGTTGATTAGCCGATCCGCTATCGTTGTACTACTGTTGTTTTGGGGAGATTATAACACAGATAAGAGTCGTTTTAAATTTATTTTTCAATTTTTATGGTTTCTGATATCAAAATTTTTACAAGCTTTATTTACTCTTCACCGTTAGGCATTTTCTTTTCTGTTCTTCATTGTTTTTTGTAATCGTTTCATTAATTTTTGCCGATTTGGCGCCTTTTTGTCGCCAATGGCAAAATATGTCTCTAAAAAACACATGAATTACATCTGTTCCATGGACCCGTATATAAGCCGACCCCCTCCCATTTTAGATTTTTGGAAAGCCCCCAAAATTCTCGGTTTATACACGGTATACACTCAAGAGCTAAAACATTATGACGCTATCAAAGAGAAAAGTCGTCGGAGACTGCCTTGCATGGTAAAGAAACCGAAGCCAGACAGTGGCTCAGCCGACAACCCAATACATTGCAGGGCCAAGTAGAAAAGTATCGGAGCACACAGTTCAGCGGACACTGTTGGATATGGGGCTACGCAGCAAACGTCCCACTCGTGTGTCTTTGCTGACCAAGCGTCATCGCCAACTGCGCCTACGCTGGGCCCGGGAACATCGCGACTGGTCCATGGATCAGTGGGAGAGAGTTGCCCGGTCAGATGAATCACGGTTTGTCATTCATCACGCCGATGGCCGTGTCAGGATACGCCGTCTTCCAGGCGAACAGTTGCTCCTTCAATGTACAGTAGGTCATACACAGGCCGGTGGTGGCGGTATTATGCTTTGGGCGACGTTCTCTTGGGCATCTCTAGGATCCGTGGTTGTGGTAGAGCAGACCATGAATGCTACAGAGTATCTGAACATCATTGCGGACCAGTTGCACCCTTACATGGCCTCTGTTTTTCCAGTTGGAAATGGAATGTTCCAACAGGACAACGCCCCGTGTCACAAGGCTAAAATTGTGTTGGAGTGGTTCCAAGAACATGATGCTGAATTCCAGTTAATGTCCTGGCCGCCTAATTCAATCCGATAGAACACATTTGGGTCTATGTCATGGGACGGCATCTCAGAGTTCAAAGACCACCCATTCGCAATATCTCGGATTTGCGTAACCGTTGCTTAAACATCTGGTACAGTCTGCCTCCGGCCATCTACCAAGGACTTGTAGCATCCATGCCAAGGAGAGTTGAAGCTGTGTTGCGCGCCAAAGGTGCGCCAACTCGTTATTGACAAGTGGTCATAATGTTTTGGCTCTTGAGTGTATGTTAGGGTTCCCAGTGACCTGCAAAATCGAGGTATTTTAAATGGGTTAGGGAAAGCATAGGCAATTTTTCAAAGTCAGAGAAAATCCTGAAATAAAATAAAAATAATTTAGAAAGTGCATTTTGAAATTTCCAATTTTAGAAGAACGTGGAGGAATTAGAAGAGAGCAAGAGACAAATTGAAGCAGCAGTTGCAAATGAACTAAATTCTTTGTGGGGGGGGGGGCATTGTAAATCATAATAAACCTTTTAAATTATTTGTTAAGTATAAAGGTTCAATTTATGCAAAAGGTTAAGCATAATTGGATCTTCCTTTTTTATGTATACATAATGCATAAACTTTTTATTTTTTATACCAGAGAACAAAGTTTGGTAAATTATTGAATACAATATATAATATTGAATTTTTTAGTTTTCATAGCAATTTATTATGCTACAATATAGTCAAATGTCTTGGGATACTTTGGATAGTATATATTTTTTAGAAATATAAGAGTAATTTGTTAATCATTGTGTAACTTTCACTGTCTAAAAAAATTGCCACAGCTCACAATTTGCAACAAAGGTTTTTTGACACTCTCAATCATGGTGTCATCCACAAACAAGGTTGGCATGATTTAAATCAGTGTTTTTTTTTTTTTTTTTTTTTTTTTTTTTTTTAAATTATTGATTTAAATAATTTTTTTCTTTTACTTTTAAACCTATATTCCAAAGACAGGAGAATTGGGAATCAGTCAGCACAGTAATACCAATAAGTAAATAAGTGTAAATAGATAGCATGTGCTTTCCAAGAATTTAGGGGTTGTTAGGGGTAGTACAATGATTGATTATGACTGTGTGGAATTTTATGTAATGGGAGGTAAAGAGAGTATTACAGAACTTGAAATCCAGTTTGTCTACCATATAAGAACAGCCGTGGTTTCGTCTGCTGGAATGGAAAGACAGTTTTCTTCTTTTGGAATTGTTCATTCTAGCCTTTATAATCAATTAGGAGTGGATAAAGCATCAAACCTAGTGGTTTTATTGAAACAATTAAATCCATAATTCTGTGCTTAAAAAATATTGAAATAATTGTGATTTGTTCTTTAAATGTACATCTTATTTAGTTTGCACTATCCAATTACAAAATAATGGAATGTATTTAGATTAAAATTTATATATTTCATTTTAGGTAATCAGTGTGTAGAATGTACTAGATAGATAAGATGTTACTTCTTATAATAAACTATCCTATGTATATCGCAAAAAACATAAAAACAGCAATTAAAATTAGTATTCAGGAAAAAATTAAAGAAATCCGATTAAAATCAGAAAACTCTGATTTAAATCAATTAAATCGGATTTTTTTTTATTTTTCTCCAACCCTGTCAACAAATAGGAAAAACAAATTTGATCACTATATGGAACTAAAAAAATTGAAATTATTTGCAACTTTTTCATAATTATCTGACTATTATCAATATTTACATATTTTTTTAAAAAGAAGATATAGATTCGATATTTTGTTTACTAGATTAAACGGTATTTTTTACTATAACGATATTATAACTATATTCTTTACTATGACGATATAACTATATTTTTTACTCGAACGATATTATAACTATATTCTTTACTATAACGATATAACTATATTTTGTTATTATAACGATATTATAACTATATTCTTTACTATAACGATATAACTATATTTTTTTTACTAATTTTCAACCCCCTTGATTCTCAGAGTTTATGCCAGCAGCCCAAGAAAAGTATGCGGACAATACGTCAATATCTTAAAGTTGCACTGTTGTAGAAATGTAGCATTAGTGTGTGTTATATAAAAATTTTTCGTTACATAGAGTGCTGATTGCAATCAAAAGGAAAAGTGCACAGTTAGACATATTAGTCCTGTATACACAATTTCGTCTTTCTACGGCTCATCGTGTTTGAGGCATGTGCGATACATACGTACGTACAAAAGTAGCCGCAATATGTTCAGGGAAGATCAAAAGGAATAAGTTTCAACATTAAAGTTTTCTTGTACGTACGTACAGACGTAAGACTGATATTTCTCAGTGACTTAGATATAGTCAAAATGAGTATTTACATTGAAATCTGAGATCTAAATTTTTTTGTAATTGCAATATTTTCTTTACTTTGTACGAGGAGGTTAAAATTAGTTATATATGCAGTGGAACCTCGATTCATCGTTTTTAAAGGAGACCAAAATGGAAAATTGAATACGGAAAATTGGTGTTAGGAGTTTATAAAATGTGTTACTATGAATAAATTGTTAGCAAAACTTATTCTATGTATCTTGCATTTCCTAAAATAATAAATATTTATAATGGTACTTCACGTCTTAAACATATTCAGTAATTGATATCTGCTTTGTTGACCGTTCGACTGCAAAGTACGATCTTTTTATCGCTCCTACCAACCAGGGCCCGATCAAGGCAAAGTTGGGCACAGGGCCTGGTAGTCTTTCGGGCCCCCCTCTACTCTCCTTTCAAGAAAAAAAGAAATTAGTTTATAAAAGATGATACAGAAAACAATCGCTGAACAGTTATAAATACAGTTACTCGATTTAGTATAACCTGAAAAGCAAAGGATGGGTGCTACCATATTACAGTCGACATATGTCACTAGTGACTTCTACGTCATAATGATGGCA
>CM063499.1:2971301-3041301 GCA_032207245.1 Pardosa pseudoannulata | reverse complement strand
AAATTGTAGCCTAAATAGTCTAAATAAAAGCCTAATAATCCAAATGGAATTAGGAAATATAGTATACTTTCTGATTTTTTTTGCTTTGCTGACATTTTTTTTATCTTTTAGATTCCGCTTTTAATATTTCTTATTGCTGTTGAATATATATGTGTGTGTATGTGTGAGAAAGTAAACCAAATCATTAAATTAATGTAAGGATTTTTTATAAACCCCGAAGACAAATGGATATTGTAAAATATAGTATACCCCGACAAATGGTATAGAAATATAGCATACCCCGAAAGTATATTATATTTCCAAATGGAATTAGGAAATATAGTATACTTTCTAATTTTTTTGCTTTGCTGGCATTTTTTTTTTTTTAATCTTGTAGATTCCGCTTTTAATATTTCTTATTTCTGTTGAGTATATGTGTGTGTGTGTGTGTATGTGAGAGAAAGTAAACCAAATCAGTAAACTAATGTAAGGATTTTGTATAAACCCCGAAGACAATCTCTTAAGGAATATAGTATTACGAAACTTCCCGTAAAGATGCCTACGTCAATTTATAACCGAAAACTTATTAAGGCCCGAGAAAAATCTTAGAAATTTTCAAATCTGAAATCAAGGGCAAAAAATCTCACGTCTCTTTGTTTTTCCCTTTTTAACCCCTAATCTAAACTGACCACTGGGACTACAGTTAACGAACTCAGAGAAGGGGTTTAACCAATTTAAACTTTATAGAGCCTTATCGGCCAATTTAGGAAATTCCCGAACAAAAAGATATGCACGTTATCGGAAACAGATTTTACGCAGATTTTTTGGCACAGATTTCGACCTATCTGTTTACCCAGATGTTTACTTAGCTTTCTGCTGTTAGTTGATTTACTGTTAGCTACAGTTTGTCCCGTCTTTTATAACGAAGTGGGAACCCGTCCACCCAACGTTCTGATAATAAAGGTCTTAGACTAAAACGGTGTCTTATTCAGGCCACGACTGCAATCACCTGACTTAGATTGGGTCTTATTACACGTACGTACACACACACACACACACACACACATATATATATATATATCAGTGGCCTAGCAGAACCACACCCTAGCAAAATAATGAGAGACAATTTTCTGCACCTATGTCTACCTATCTTTATGTGGTATATAATAAATATTATTTATAATATATTCAAATATTATGTTGATTTGCTTGCTTGTATTCTCGCAGTGCGTGCGGTACTAGGTGTTGCACCACGTAGTGCGTTCAAAAGCAAACAAACATAAGACATTTTTATGTGTACGCACTGCTCACTAATAGAAAATCACGCTTTATATGTATGGCTACTGGAGAAGCACAGCATACTATGGCACTGAGGCAAGTGCGGCTATTTTTCCTGCACTTGGCATTCAGAATCATCCGAAGGTACGGTTTGTTAAGCGTTGTATTAGAGCGGGGACTTACGTGCTGAACCTCTTTTGGTTTTTTAACTGATTAACTGGCCATACGATTTTGCAGACGGTTGATGTTTAAATTTATATATTGTAAGGTTTTGTTTTCATGAAAATATAAAAGAAGTATTTTATGAAATACTTCTTTTATATTTCCAATATAAAGGGAAATGTTTTAGTGTGGTAAATTAATTTCGGTGATGTATTATATTTATAGAAATAATTCGCTGAAAAACAATTTTGTTTTGTTAGACAAAAAAGAAACGAATTCTAACAGAACAGTCCAAATTTTACCATTCATTCTGTTTTACAGACAGTATATAAGTTATATCTGTAACACCATATTCCTGGTTTTGTTTTTAAAAATTGTGAAGATGTTTTTCGTAGAATATATGATTTCCAAATGTTAAAACCAATTAATAAATATAATTTAATCCACTGACGAACGAGAAACAGTTCGTTCTATTGCGCCAGCGTGCAGTGAAATCCTCTGCACGTGGTTTAGACTTTCGGTTTTTCTTCACCCATGAGCATCCGGATGAGTCACCGCAGCGGCGGGCGGCGTGTGGTGCCACGTTTGCTGAAAATATAAGTTTTTCGTGGAAATATAAGCTTTTTGTTATTTTATTAGTAATACGGATAGACGTATGGATTTTGTATACAAATGAATATTAAACGTTAAAGAAGTGTTTAATGTACATGTTTATGGTTTTATTATTATTGTTGTTGCTCTCTGCACACCCTGCATTAACACCTACCGCACGCCACTGATATATATATATATATATATATATATATATATATATATATATATATATATATATATATATATATATATATATGTTTCTAGAAATTAGGATAATTGAAAGCAGAGTTTAAATCTAATTTAAAAATTGAACTGATGTCGAAGAACAGTTTTTTTCTAATCCTTTTTTATTTTAATGTATACTGTGTTTGCACACTGTCACAGAACTGGGACTCCAATTTGGTCTTAAAGCACTTTTGTGTGGCCACAACTTCATCCTAGTACAAACGTAGTAAATACTTATATAATAATCTAAATTTTGTAATAGAAATGAGAAAACACCACTTATCACATTGTAGCATAAACCAAACATCAAAACATTCGTCATCCACATTACCTATCAACAATTCCTTAATAAATACAGATTCACCATCGAAGTACCTTACGAATAGAAAATAAATATTTGACTTCTCCAAAAACCACAGATAAAATACTGAAATTTTAGAATCTTATTGAATCAGACCAGATTTTACTATTTATGTTATTAAATATTTTAGAACAGAAAATCATTTAAAAGATGATGAAATTAAGAAACATCATTTATATTTATTTTCAATTCATTTCATACATCGTAGTATGATTAGTGCTGCCATCTACATAAAGAACAATTATTATATAGTGCATTATATGTGAGAGAACACATTAAAATAAATTTATTTAGAATAATTCATAATTAATATTTAAAATATGTTACATTAAACCATAACTATGAACTAATAATTATATCAAAGGAATTAGTAAGAAAATCATTTTGGGTTTATTTAACATCAGGAATTTTAATAATTGCTTCTTACATGTGTTATTAATCCTTTCTATAAGGTACAATAACATGTAAAATTATTTTTTTATAAAGATATGTATTATGTAAAAAACTATTGCGTCAAAAATTTCTCAAAATCCTTATTCTATTTTTTAATCGTTTTTTCCCTAGCCATGGCAGCATTTTTAAATAAAGAACGTGATTTATTGAGATTACATCCTATTCATACTTCTCAAAATTAAAGTATACATTAATAACTGCTATGTCTGGAATTTTTTTCCGCACTTGTTATAAGCCAGATTCCATTTTCCCAGGAAAAATTTATGTCTTTAACTACTTTCATGCGTTTGTTTTGATACACACGTTGTGGTCGCGATGCTTTAACCCTTTTACCCTCAGATAGAGAAAACTTGAATAGAGACAAATAGTAAAATTCTTAGAAGAAAACAAACTTTTTTTGTGTGTGTGTGAAACGTGTAATATTGTAAATAAAAGTGATATTTAACTGAATTTGTCTTTTCATTTATTTATTTAAATTACCGCATTTTTTAGTTTAAGAATATTTAAAATAAAACTTAAAATCGTTGAGAGCTGCTGCTAATACAATTGAAACATAATTTGGAGTGCAAAGGGTTAAGAGGCTACGGCAAATTTGCTTTCTTGAGCTCTCTCCCATGAGAAGATAAATCACATGGTTAATCACTCCTGAGGGAGGGCATTCTCATAGCAATACAGATGAATGAAGACTCTAAAATATGTATGACTTGTCCGACGTTTCTTCGAGTGTAGTATAATTTAAATAAAGGGATTTTGATAAATTTTTTTCGAATACATTTTGAAATCCCAGTGAGTGCCTATCACTCTAATTATTTTAGAGCTTTGATTATTTTGCATAAACTATAAAGAGGCTATTTTTCTATTTTGAATTCTTACCTTTTCGAGTGTGTTCTTTAGTATAATATGTATTAATAGTCATGAGCACCCCAAAATGTATTTTATTACACATGGGTTTTCAACTATTTTAAGCATCTAAAATGACTAATTATGTATAATTATTTCATATTGGTACCCCCTGGCCTTCCAGATTATTACGGAAATTAGAAATTGATGAAAAAGCGATCCTCAATCATGCATACAGTTTCTAATGTGGCCTATTTGAGTCCTTACAAGTTGGAAAACGCCTGAGCTAGATGAAACTGGGGTAAAAATACGTGTAGGTGGGTTAGTCCTGTGTCGCCATCTATGTGTAAAAATATGCATTTTACTCAAACTTCGCTAATGGCTTAAATTCGAAGTATGTCTGAATTCAGCGATTAAACTTTCAGCTGAACACAGCAACGTATACGAATTTGTTTTTAATGCCTCAAGAGATAAAAAAATAATTTTATGTGTTATATAAAATTTTGACTTTCAATTTCTTTATTTCCACTCATTTAGAGCACGCTGACCGGGAAAAAAAAAAGTTTTTGGTATTCGCTTGGCGCTTGTTGATAAAAATTAACATCTTAATTTATATAAAATTGTCGCTTGTATTACTTGTATGGGATATCACATCATGAGGTCTGATATATAGTAAATAATTTTTCTAACGTATACTAGAGGGAGACTGATGTTGTGTGTCTGTATTTTCTAACATGTACTGGTAGACACTAAAATGGAGGGAAATGCTTAAAAACTATTCCATAACGAGCATAACACAGGGAAAATGCAATTAATTCTAGTCACATGATTTGACGATAAAATATATTATTTTTATTTAATTTTTAAGCAATATTTTCTGAAATGACTGACAACAATTTGACAAACATGCAGTTTGGAAATATTTAGGGTTATTTTTTGTTTTGGAATATTGCAAATAGAGTTTCAGAATACTCCTTAGACAACATACTGTCACACATGCACACTGAGTTAAATAATATTAAGTATGAACATAATGAATAATGAGATACTTTACTGACATAATAGGTATATAGTAATCTTTACTCGTCGCTCTCATTTTGTAACGCGAAATAGCCCGAAACTATTTTGTTTTATTTTCATATTTTCTTTCAAAGAGAAGTACTTCACGTTCGATCCGACGAAAAAAGCTGTCGTATGGCTTTTAATCTTTTTCGCATAGTAGTAGTTTTAATCAGCATATCCTAGTACTGTGGTCGGCAAACTTATTAGCCAATGAGCCAAATATAAACATTACAATATTTTTTTTTTTAATGGGAGCCAAATCTGCTTGTTTAGTAAACTTGTAGTACTCTAAATAAAACTAAATTTCAAGCTTAATTAATATTTATTAATGCGAACAATGTGCTTGCATCTGCTTGGAAAGTTTGAGTAAGTCAGGTTTGTATGTTGTTTTTAATTTTAGGCAGGATTCCAAGTTCTCATCAATAAGACGACTAATCAGTTTAATCTTGATAATGTTCATGCTTGAAAAAGATTGTTCGAACATATATGTAGAACCGAAAAGGGAAAGAACAGCAAACTCGAGCTTTTTCAGCTGATTGTAAGAGTCAGAAATAACTATTCCAAGCGTTGAGAATGATCGTGTCTTCCTTCTCCAGGTCATTCAGAGCAGACCACTCGTGTTGTGAACTAAGTTCACATTTTTTTCTTCTCCAATATTTCCAATTCAACACAAAGACGTTCGAATTTAGAGCGCTATATCTCCTTGTTTTTTTAATTCCAGCAATTGTATTTCAAAGCTACCAATGTCAATTTCAAAAAGAGACAATTTCAACTCGGTTATCGTAGCATTAAGGGGATTTATGCTAAAGTTACTGTGCTGTTTTTAAATTCCTGAAAACTGCTGAGAAATGCTTCCCTCATATTTGAAATTATTGTTTTAAAAAGATGTTTATCAATAGAGGAATTATTTCTTGGCAATACTTCAGCAGGCTCGGAAAGTGAAATAATGTTTCCCTTTCAAAATCCTGAGCAAAAATGGATAATTTGTTTACGAATGTTATTACTTCTTCTAACATCGAAAAAAAAATTAAAGTTTCCTTTCCCTTGTAATTTGTGCCGCAACCGCACTTAAGGAACCAAAGAGCCACATGCGGCTCTGGAGCCGCACTTTGCCGACCACTGTCCTAGTACAACATGTTTCATGATTGTTTGAAAACAGCAGTGCAATCAAAGGATGCTTATCTTCAAAGGATTATATTACCAAAGGATACTCAAGACACGGCCCAATTCTAGTATCCTCCATCTACAATGGTTTCCGTACTATGTGAATTTAAAATATAATGGTAATGCGGATGGATTGGCGAAGTAGGGCTCTATCATGACTCAGGACATTGATGACCTTCTAACGTACCTTGAGCAATATTCAAAAAGTAAGGAACCTATAAACACATCCATGGTATTCTAGTGAGTACTGGTGCTTCAATTGTTTTTGAGGGTGAGAGGAATGACCAAACTGCGTTGGCTCGGCTGATTTCAGTGCTCAGGTTTCCACTAGGAACTTCCCTGTTTGCACCAAGTGTAATATTGAAGAGGCCACTGCACAGCACCTCACAACTGCATTAACTTGGTACTCGGGAATCTTCCGAGGAGAAAAACTTTCGTCTTGGATCTATTTAAATCGGACAGTCTCATGGATCTGATCTGATTCAGATCCAGATCAGGATCAGATGAATAAGCAAGAAGGATACTTATTTTTTTAATTTACATCAAACGATTTATTGTGATTGATTCCCCCTGTCTTTTTTTTTCTCAACTTGTTTATTTGTTAGTGGCAACTTGAAATAGCAAAAAAATTTTAAAAGATGAATGGATTTTTGTTGTTGTTGGTTTTTTAGGTCTATGGAAGTAAACAAATTCAGTTTCTAACTAAAATTCAGGTAAATGTATGGTTTATTTTCTGTAATTTGTAACACGATTCATGCATTTATTGGAAATTGAAGTACTAGTGTTGTTTAGGGAGACTAATTGAAGACAGTGAAATTGGAAAAATAATTCAGGAATCTACTATGAAATCAGGATTATTCATCGGGACAGAATTGAAATTTTAAATAACAGTAGAGGTCTAAATATTTTATATGGTTATCAAAGTTTATTATGATGTCACAAATTTCGTGACCCGCAAATAATAAAAATTATCTTATATTAGGAATTGACCTGCCTTTAGGTTTGTTTTCCGTCCAACTCAATATGAATGTAATGAATATAAGTGAAAGCTCTTTTACACCTTAAAATTCGAAATTGTTTTCAAACAGTGGCATATAAAATTATGAACCTGTGTTATTTTCTTGGGTACATAAATTTGCGCAAAAGTTTTCTCTCAAATAATCAATTTAAATCCATTGCCAATTAAATATTCTCGTGTAAAGGATTCTAAAAGAACTGTAAAAAAAAAAAAAAAAAAACCTTGACTAAATAGGAAAAACTTTAAAAAAGAATGCTTTAGCTGGAATTTAAATTTAAAGCATCTAGATCAATAAAATTTTACTTTACAATATTATAAAGTTATCATAATCTCAGTTTTTTTTCTCTCTCAAAAGGAATCATTATTTATTTGTTTAATAAATATAATTATTAGTATTGATAATGTTTTGAAATTTTAAAATTGTCATTTAGTTGTAGTTTTATTTATGTGTAGTGTAATATTTTTTAATATTAATTTCCAGTTTAATTTCAATCTTTAATTTTAAATTACTTATTTTTACTGAATTGAAAATATATTGTACGAAAGCTTCTATAGCTTTTTTAAGACCTCTAAAGCAGACGATATTAGCTTTTATAAAAACTAATTTGATCGTAGCCTGTTTGATTTTCGAAATGTTCATGCATAACTAACACCACGTTTACACGAGTCAAGTTGACGATCAAGTCAAGTAACTCCGCGCATGCGTAGTTTTTCGTAGTTTACTTGACTCACCTACAGCTTGAATGTATGCGTTTACACGTATTTAAGTCTTTGCTTACTTTACGTTTGGTAAAAAATTTTGGTCCTTCAAAATCATACGCATTGAATTTTTAACGAATTTTCATTACCTATATATCTAACTATGAGTGTAACTTCATTAAAAATTATTCAAATTTAAAGCTTTCAGATTATTTACTAGTAAATGCTATCAAAAACATTCATAATAATTTTCAACACAATATTTTAAGAACTTTTTGAGAAATCACATTTCAAGTTTCAACATTTTATTAAAAATACCGTTCTGAGAGAAACGCATTTGAAGTTTATGAAAGCAACTTTAACTATTAAAAAATTAAAATACATGTTTAAAATTCCCAACACTTTCTTGCTTTAAAAATTTCTAATTGCCAAGTTGCTAATTATTAAAAATACTAGAAAAATGTTTAAACTAATCTTCATGAAAATTTAAAAAGTTTTGTCCAAAAAATGCTCTTTAAAAGGCTTTAAATTCAGAACTTCCGGTTCCGACGTCGCTACTTCCGTTTTGTGTTGACAGCTGTCACTGATGTTTAAAGAGCTGTAACTTTTCTTTAAGATGTCGTAAAGACAAAACAAAAACAGGTTTAGAAGCCTAAAAGTTGAAATTTTACAATAGAGAAATAAAAAAATTATGATTTTTGGCAAAAAATGACGTTTTTAACATAGACGGATACCTTAATTTAAAATATGTATATATTTTAAATTAATTTTACATGCAAAATCACTTGAACATGCAATTTTGTTGTATTAGCTTTCTTTGCGTATTGTATCAATATCGTATACACATATAAAAGGCTGTATCAGACCATTTGGCCCTTTTCTCCTAATAAGGGGCGGTCCACAAATGACATGCTGCAAGAGGAGAGGGGGTTCGTAAAATTTGACAGTTTGTGACAAAGAAGTGAGGGGGTAGCAAGAAGTGCGACATTTAATTTCGTTGGAAAGGGGACCCGTAATGGATGCAGCTATATAAGAATTTCTTACAGAAAGATGACCGAATGTGTAGAGCGCTGCTCTTCGATACCGGAGTTCGTTGGGTTGAAATCCCTCTACTGGCATGGATGTCCGTAGCCGTTCGAAATCGGCAGTAGATCCTAATCTCGTTAGCTCTCAGCAAAACAGTAGAGCATAGTTTTAAAACCAACTAACCACAATATTTCACTTTTTTATCTAAAAAATACATAAAATTTTGCAAAAAAATATATATGTAATTTAATTTTTATAATAATATTAAAACTGTATAATCTCTCTCTCTCTCTATATATATATATATATTTTTTTTTCCATGCACTCTGAAATGACTAGTACGATCTTGACGAATTTTTGAATGGTGAGAACGTGCGGAAATAGAATGCTTTATTTTTAATCTATATTAATTGTGTCTCGTGACTTTTATTTTGGTGCAATTACATATATTTTCTTTTTTAATTACGCGCTAAAATAATTAAAAACATTTAAGTAACTTAATTCATCTGATACCGTTTTAAATGTATTTTCAGACAATGCATTTTGTCTTGCTCTTGGATCATATTTGCTTGACTTATTTCATTTTCCCTTTGAGTAGAGTGCTGCTGTTCAGTAACAGAGTTCAAGTGTTCGTATCCTACTTCAAGCATGTACGTTTGTAGTATTTCGGAATCGACTTTAAGGTCAATCGACTTTTCCGGTCTCACTAACCGTTGGCATATTATTTTGAATTAAGTTGCGTCATTTCTTTAATTCAATTTTTAGGCGCCAAATTCATTCCATTGTTAACTGTATTATCGTTTGAAAAATATTTGGCATTTACGTGAAGTATTCATTCTCTATAAATAATCTGACAAAAATCTTAAACCCGTTCTTGTTAGTAAAATCCCCAAAAAATAAATCTTTCCTTTAGATTATATAAGTTCTCGGGAAAAATTGATGTAAATGAGTGTGTAATAGTAATGAATTGTTTGATTCTATTTTCAGTGTAATATTATCTGAAAACTAATTTGAATTTTGAATAATTATCATTTACGAGTCTTAGTTACCCAGACCGAAACGGATAGTATATATCTAAAAGTCTATGTACTTTGTCATATAATATTGATATATAAAAATATATAGAAATGAAAAACTTTGAAATTTTTACTTTAAGAAACACATCACCTTTAAGCAACTTCAAAATGAGGAATTTTTGTTATTTTTCGATTTGCTATAACTTTTTTCTTATTATAGAAATTACTTGGAAATTTTAGCATTTGTTCTCTGAATCTAGTTACTTATTTTCCTGTATTTACTTTGTTTTTGGTAAATAAGAACTTTTTTATATAATAAAGTAAAAGTGCTTGTTTTGAAAATTTAAAAATTTTGCTGTCACACTGCGCACACTCTTACAGCAACACAAACTATATTTCAGCAATAATTTTTGCATTTTTATAAACAAGAAACATTAGGTATTATTCTCCACCTATTTAAAATTTAAAAGTTATCAGAAATTTTACACCAGGAGATTTCAAAAAATAACGTTGAAAAATTAAATTTCAAGTACAAGAAATACCACATAAAATAAAAATCGTTCAAAAAAGTAGGTGGAGTTTCATTGTAGTACTATAATGTAAAATTATGGATTCATACGAGCGTACAAGTTTGAAAAACATCATTTTGAGTAAAATGCATTGAAAGATTTTTTTTATCATATTTCCATTAAAACATTTGATAAAATGGTTTAAAATTGCCTATATGTATACATTGTCCTTTCTGTTTCTAATATTTTTACTTTTATAGCAATTTTATTACTTTTTTTTTTGCTTTGCAAGCCACTAACGTAAACATCTCAACCATGATTTTTGCCGAACGAGTCAGCTGTTGATCACTGTTGTATGTATGTAAATACTCTTGCATAATTACCAATTTGTTAAGACAGTTCTTGCATAACACTGGTTCAAACAACATGACCATCATTAAATTCATAAAATGCATCATTTACCACTATTTGAACAATATTTGAATCACAGACAGAAGTTTTCAGGCATACTTTCAAAATTAAAGAGCAGGATTCTGTGTATAATCTCCTAAACATTTTATGAGCAAAGCTGGCATGCTAAGATCTTTAAACATGTTTTTAATTATTTATTATAGAAGATAGAATTGACATTTTATAAACAAAAAACACTGAGGTTAATTTTCCACTATTAATATTCTAAAGTATTTCATTATCTTTACACTAATATGATACAAAATTACAAAACTGACATACCAAATATTTACATATATAATCCTATAAAATTTTAATAAGTTCATTTAATAAAACATTTAAGTGCTGTTTTGTTGTTGATACTATTTAATAATCTTATGTGGAAAAAAATAAATGAATAACTGAATATTTTTTAGTGTGTACAAATATGAAAATTATTATATATAATTCCTTATATAAAACATTATATAAGATTCTTCGAAAATGGGGAAAAGATTAGTTGTACAGCTCCTGACAAAGCCAATCATTATGTCACAGAGTTATCAAAACCCATTCAGTTAGCAATTAATCTTAAAACAATTTCAACTAAAAGTGATGACGCAACGGCAGGGAGAAACATAAACAAACACCAGCAGGGTGATTCAAATATCCCATTCTGCGAGTGTTTCTTTTTTTTATGTTTTAGTTTTACAGGTTCTAATTCGAATATTTTAATGGAGGTTGTTTTAAACGATTCAGAGAATTCTAAAGATTCTAAAAATGCAAAAAACAAAAAGAATCGATTTTTGAAGGTTTAAAGGTGATGTGTTCCCTTAAAATTAAATTTAAGTATGCAGTAAAAAAATTGAAAATGTAGTTATATTTCACTGTTAAAATGCAATACAGCGAATTTCAAATTTAGCGCCTCTTGATACGGCCTTGGAGTTGTATGCGCAGTATACAAAAACAGTGTAGCCCAATAAAATAACGGTCTCTTTTTGGCATCTCTTCCTTGCTACTTCTGAAGAAATCTTGTTAGTTCTTTTCAAAAGTAACGCAAAACGAACGTCAGTAATTTTGTATATGATAGGAAACTGTCTATTTGTAAGTATCAAAAACCGTTCTCACCGATAAAGTACTTTCAAACACGGAAATAATCTCGTAAGCGAATTTTCGAGTGTTTTCAAACCTGGCAGGCAAATGTTTCGAAAAGAACTGTGTAGCTGTCTAAGGTAGAGAGTTCATAATTTTATGTATTTTTCTATTTTAATTGGAGTAAGTAGTAATTTGTAATTGATTCTTTTTTCTCGTCCTTTTTAAAAAATGAAATTTTCTCTTAAGATCCAATCACAGGAATAACAGTACCCGGAATTCATAAAAGGTTTTGTATGATTAAATTTTTTAAAACTGATTTCATTATTTTACTTTTTTATTTGATCTTCTAGTGCACTCTTGCAATATATTTTTTTCTTAAGTACCACGAAATATATTTTGGAAATGCTTCGAATTATAATTTTGAATTTCCTCTCTAGTTGTAAGGTAGTGATGTTCCTATTTATGGTGCTCACGTGGTATTGCGGGGAGCATTCTTATTTTCTCCCGTCCCGCAAGTGAATCGCTTACTTGTTATTTGTCATGTGACAAGTCAAAAGGGTTAAAATCGCCGGAAAAGGTAGAAAATTTTGAAAGGTCAAGGACTGGCAACACCGTTTATTTTGCTTCTTTCATGACCCTGACTTTGAACTCTATTCAACGTGCAGCTGTCATTAATATGTTTATGTAATCTGCGTATATTTTCTAAATTGTTGTAAGTTCGCATTTAATTTTTTTTATTAATTTCATTGTTTATGACTGTGTGGATTTAGTTGTAAACTTTAAGTAATTAAACTTTAACAAGATTTCTCGTTCAAACTCTTTACACTAAAGATTCCTTCAAAATTATTCTAGATAATTTTGAACTTACTGTTCCATTAGATAAAATTTAGAAATTACGATGTTTTGACAATTCTTATGTTTCTTAATTTGTTTTAGAAAGAATTTTTTTTCTTATCTCAATTTAAGGGTAGATCTATTGATAGATTGATGCATACGTGCATTATTATTATTATTTTGTTTCTCTGTTCAGGCTTCGATACTTTTATGATCGAATGTTTATACTTTGCAATTTAAAATACCACGTATAACGATTCGTTTTATGCCAAAATTTTTAGTTGCTTTTTAAGTACATTATTAAGATTCTCTAATGCATATTTGTCTTTTGTGAAAAAATATTTAATTTTGAACTTTGTAACAGAACCATTGGTTTGTATTGGGGAGAAAAAAAAACTAAATGGTCATTCCCTTAAAACATTCCCTTAAAAAGTTAGCTCAAACACGTTGTAAACCTATTTATTACCCAAAATTTCTAATTATGAATAAAAACCTATTACTAACTTTCTACTTGATGATTTTACTTCTGTGATACGATAATTATTAAATATTTTAATTGTTTGTTACAAAATTAAAGTCACAAAAAATATTTAATCTTTGTTTAAATATTGTTATCTCTATCAGTTATATTTTGCCAGAATGCATTAGTTTCTGTATGTTAAACTTTTTTTGCTTGTATGATACTCCTTAGTATTTTTAAGATAGGCTCTGAAGAAAAATGCATTATGAAATATAAAAGTTTATTCTAATTAGTTTATAAAGTGTGTGTTTCTATACATATAATAGAAGTTAATAATGAGAAATTAAAATAAAGCAAAACATAGAATTAAAAAGAAAGATTTAATCATGTTGCATCTCATCAGCAGTACCTTCAAATATAACAAAAAGAAAGGATTTTTATAAAAGAGGATATATGCAATAAACACACCCTAATACTGTACAATTTTAATATAAAAAAGAAAAAAATAGTTCCATCTTATGCTATAATATTAAGTAAAGATGTGATAGACCAGATAACAGCAAGTGAAGCTAACTGCTAGTACTGTCAGTGGATTGGAAAAATTAAACCAGGACTTCAAATATATTGTTAATATAAGTATTCAAAAACGATATTTTGAGGAAGTTTCTAGTGAAAGTTTGTGTCTAAGATCAGAATAACTGAAAGAAATATTTTAAATATATTCTTTCACTAGCAGCAGAATTAGGACAAGTTTGTATATGTATAATAACTTCATAAATTTTTTAAGAAGTATCAGAAACACATGAAATACTTCCCAGTAATTGTAAGCTGTACAGGGCCTGACTAAGGTACTTTTGTGCCCAAGACACAATCCTATTTTTGTGCCCTTCACCCCCATGCAAATTTATAGCAACAAGTTATTATCATTATTACAAACATATAAAAATTATAACATTGAATTAGCAAACAGATTAAAGAAATTAGCATTAAAGTAATATTCAAAATCAAAAAACACAAAATTTTCATTTTACGTAATCATTATTATCTCTGTTTAGACATGCTAAAAATTAAGGACCTTTAAAGACCTAGAGTGACCCCCTTTTTTTTTATTTTTACCTTGTCTCACTCAGAAGCTCTGTGGTGCAGAAAATAAATAATAATAGAATTAAAAATAATTTTAATTGGTGAGATGATTTAATGGTTTTTAGTAGTATGTTGCTAATAATCTGTCTTATAAATATACAGTGACCCATAGGATAAAAAGAGCACCAGGTTTGTTGAAGGAATTAATTATCAGGTAAATAACAGTAAATTTAAAGTAAATAGGAAACAATATAGTTCATGATAAACACAATTACCTCATACAATAATTTATTAAAACTTAAGAATGGTAGCGTAAGTTTGCAATTTTTTCCCACTTAATATGTGTTGCAAGCACTCAACTAAATTTTTGTGCCCTAAGTGTCCGTGCGATAATCAGGCCCTGAAGCTGTGCAAGTGATTCCATAACAAGCAGAAAAAGTATGTTTTGGATATTAGTGACTCTTTAAAATCAAATTTTATTACAAAAATGTAAGAAGAATCCATTTCTTATTAAAGAACCCCTTTCGTTGATGTGACCAGGCACATCTAGGAAAACTGGGATAGTAAGAGCTATATGTTTCAGAGAAATATTGGAGTACTTTTCAAAATTTCAAAAAAATAGGCAAATTTTCCAAAAGTTAACAACATCTTGAAAAATTTTTTTTAATTACTCTTATGTGAATACAAAAGTATCTTTATGCTAAATAATAAGTAAATGATGATTTTTTATTGTTTTATATAATGCAATAAATTGATAAAAATCAGGGTGGGAAAAAAATCATGATTTTGTTTAAAAATAAAAAAAAAATCAGATTTATTTGATTTAAATCAGATTTTTTTTATTTAAATTGGATTTCTTTGATTTTTTTTCTGAATACTAATTTTAATTGTTGTTTTTATGTTTTTTGCAATATACATAGAATAGTTTGTTATAAGAAGTAACATCTTATCTATCTAGTATATTCTACACACTGATTACCTAAAATTAAATACATAAATTTTAATCTAAATACATTTCATTATTTTGTAATTGGATAGTGCAAACTAAATAAGATGCAAATTTAAAGAACAAATTAAATATTCTTTTAATGCAAACTATTTATTTAAAAAAAACAAATCACAATTATTTCAATATTTTTTAAGCACCGAATTATGGATTTAATTATTTCAATAAAAACACTAGCTTTGATGCTTTATCTGCTCCTAATTGGTTATGAAGGCTAGAATGAATAATACCAAAAGAAGAAAACTGTCTTTCCATTCCATCAGATGAAGCCACAGCTGTTGTTATTTGGTAGACAAACTAAATTTCAAGTTCTGTAATACTCTCTTTACATAAAATTATTTCAACCAGTCATAATCAATCATTGTACTAGCCCTACTACATACTTTCTGATAACAACCTCTAAATTCTTGGAAAGCACATGCTGTCTATTTATACTTATTTACTTATTGGTATTACTGTGCTGACTGGTTCCCAGTTCTTTTGTCTTTGCAATATAGGTTTTAAAAGAAGTGAAAAAAAAATGATTTAAATCAGTGATTTTTTTAAAAAATCAACTGATTTAAATCATGTCAACTCTGGATAAAATTATACGAGAACTGTAAGAATTTCAAATTTTACATGTATAGGTATATCACCCTATGCAGTCTGTTTTTTTATTGACTAATTTAAGCATAATGCAAAATACATTTCCCATCTCTGTTCTAGAATCATGCGATTCATTATTTCAGACATGTAAAAGTTAATTTTGAAAATTTAAATAAGGGAAGCGGTTTCTATTATGTTTGTTTTTTAGTAATAAACTCATTTTAGTAGCATTGAAATAAAGATGGAGACTGTAATGAAAAACTAAGTTATTCTGATTAAAATGAATTTTCTGAAAGATACAATTAATATAAAAAAATTCTATAAAAAATAAGTTAATATAAGTAATAAAAAATTATCACCAGTGTGCACAGTATCTCATGTTTCAGTAGATAAGCCAGTAAAAGATTTTTTTTCCTGTTTGTGAGAGGAAACAACACAAACTTGTGTGTTAGAAATGGAAACCAGTGAGACATGCATTGATATATAAAACACACATTTCATTATTCCATAAATGAATTAAAAATAGGAAACTGGTGGTAAATGAAAGATCTTTCTGATACTTTCATACAAGCAGTTGTATTTGAAACTATAAACAACAGAGTTTATAGTATATTAAGCCAATTGCGTACACAGACTACTTTTAGGATGAGGGGTGTATAGGACAAAGTGCTGCTGACAGATTTTTGTATGGGATACTCCTATTGAATTATAAGCACATATATTATACTTTATCAAAGATATAAGCTAAAATTTAATCTTTCTCAGGGTATCGGTCTATGTGTATGGGGCGAGGTGAGCCCTTTCCTTTATGTATGCCACTGTATTGTGCTATCTGATTATGAGTAGGAATTATAAAACCTATATTCATTGTAGGGTTGGTCATTTTGCCAGCAAAATGATATTTTTGCCAGGCCAGTGGCAAAAACTGGAAAAAACCTGGTAAAAACTGGCAAAATCTAGAAAAACTGTCTGGTTTTTAAAAATGTACAAAATAATTAATAATAAGCAAATAACAAAATAATAAATAATTTTGTACATAATACAATTGAGACTTAAATCAGAATAATAATTAGGTATTTCACTAGTATTAATTTGACAATTAAAACAAATTGAAATAATTTTCATTGATGTTAGCAATCAAAATACAATATTCCATTTTTGTAAATAAATTTATATGATGGATGCATCGGATAAAAATGTTTTCTTTATTTATCACTTTAATATAGTAATGTTGTCTTTAATTGTAATGTGAATATATACACATATAAAATATATATATTATATAAGTACTAAAAACATTTAAACCTACAGTTTGTAGGGGAGATAAGCTAATAATTACATTAAAAACAACATTGCACATAAAAACTTGCAAAATCTATCTTTATTTTATCTTTTTTTGTTGTATCTGTAGGTATAACTTTTATGACTAATTTTTGGAAGTAAGCTTTTAAAATTCCTACATTTTTTTATATAAAAAACACATGGACAAAATAAAAGGGATATACATAGGGAGAGGATGCAGAGTAAATGTAGATGAGATTTAACTATTTTATGTCTATATGTAGTTTTTTCCATTATTAAAGTTATAGTTTAATATGAGTTATACTATTTATTTTTCATATTTATACTACATATGAATTATAGTTTGTATCTCTTCAAATTTCTATTGTTCTGATAGCATAGCAAAATTGGTATTAATTTCTCTGTTAAAAATTAACTTAAACATAAGAATATGTTGTTTAATAGTTTAAGTTAAAGTCAGTGAATTATTATATTGCTATTTGCTCTCCCCTTCTCGTGTTCTGCTTTCATATTATTAATTAAGAAAGCATTTCATTATAAAAGTACAAACCTAAAAGCATTTAGATTTAGATTACTGTTTTAATAAAGTATTGAATATTCTATATTAAAAAAAAAAAACATTATATTATGTATCTTTAGAGTTAAAATTAGTAAAAGTTAAAATAGTTACATCCCCGTAAATAAAACATATCTATTTTTGCCAGGACAGTTTTTACAGGTTTATTCCATGGTTTTTTCCCACCTTTGGCAAAAACGTGCCAACCCTAATTCATTGTAAGAGAATCTTTACAGTCCTAACCCTTAAGTCTTATTCTATGAAGCCTGAAAAAATAGGGGATCATCTTGAAAAAAAAAAAAGAATCTAATATATATACATTGACATCTAATATATTACTCATTGCCAGAATGTGGACATTTTATTAACATAGAAAAATGTTGTATTCTCAAGTCCAGCAATACTTGTAGCTTTGTTGGGAAAGTTCTCTTTTCTAGTCGAACTGTATATTTCTAGATGAACACAATACCAACCAAACAAATGTTATCTTGTATGTTGATTTAAAGTTGTTAAAACAGAAATGAAACTAACTTCTTATTTGAAATGTTTTTGAGGAATTAAACAAAAATTCTGTATGATTTTTAAACGTTTGTGTAAAATTTGTATAAGATTAATTATTAACAAATTTTAAGAAAGTGTTTGTAAATCACACACACATGAATAAAGCTGTTGATAAATCACACGATCATGCTTAAAGTATCCAAGAATTAGGAATTCAAGATTATATATCTTACCTGTGAATTTCTTTAGCACAAAATTAATAGTTTTTATTAATCTTGTTGGGAAAATCTTATAATTATAAATTCTGTTCTTTTATTAATTTCTACATCATTTGTAGGAACATATTCTGGTTTAATATATTAATGTTGTTTTGTGATATTCTATTCATTGTTCTATGGCATTCAAAATATTATGGACATAGAAAGTTAAATAAAGCCATATCAAGTATGTTACACAGGCATTAAACCCTTTGAGGACAGCTACATAAGATATTCAACATCTTTCAAATTGACTCAGATCAAGTATATCATTAATGATATTTTATGTAAAATATTTAATTAGTATTTCTTTTTGCCACTAGAGGTAGCCCTATAGTCTGTTATAGGTGTACTTGTCTACTAGAGATATCTCAATACTGTAAGAATCATTTAGTTCCATTTAAAAAATGTTGCATATATGATATGCCCATCCTCACAAGGTTAAATCAATCAAGGGATCAGAAATTTATCTCCCTTTTATTTATAATTAAGTTCATCTTAAGATAACTTAATTATAAGTTCTTAAAACATAATTGATGATAATTATTTGGTACTTAATAAGGTACCTAGTTCCCTTTCCGTCACTTCATATTCTAAATAAAGCTGCATAGAATGATTCAGTGTTTATTATAAACATTTGTAAATATTTTTTTTAATTCTTTTTTAACGAGCTGTTAAAAAATTGTCTTATTGTATTTTGCCTGACACCATAAACTTTCAGTTATTTTGTTGTGGTATTTATTGATAATTATTTAATTGAAACTTTAATTTATTTGTAGGAAAAAAACAAAATGGCGAATTCGTCATCTACAAGTTCAGCCCCCCGCATCATGGTCTTTCGGCCAACGATGGATGAATTTAAGGATTTTTCCAAATACATTGAAAAAATTGAATCTATGGGAGCCCATAAAGCTGGTCTGGCTAAGATAATTCCACCAGAAGGTTGGTGCCCGCGGAAAGGAGGATATGATGATATTGATCTTATGATTCCTGCCCCGATCAGTCAGTTTGTGAATGGGAGGCAGGGGTTGTATCATCAATATAATGTCCAACAGAAAGCGATGCATGTGGTGGAATTTAAAAAGCTAGCTGAAAGCTATAAATACAGAACTCCAAACCATTTTGATTATGAAGATATAGAAAGAAAATATTGGAAAAACCTCACTTTTAATGCTCCTATATATGGGGCTGATGTGTCTGGCTCGTTATATGATGAAGGTGTTGATGAATTTAATATTCAGCGCTTAAATACTGTTCTTGACATAGTGAAAGATGATTATGAGATCCAGATAGAAGGGGTGAACACTGCTTATTTGTATTTTGGAATGTGGAAAACAACTTTTGCTTGGCACACTGAAGATATGGATTTATACAGTATTAATTATTTGCATTTTGGTGCTCCTAAATCATGGTATGTAGTCCCACCTGAACATGGCAGACGCCTGGAGAGATTGGCTGCTGGTTTTTTTCACTCAAGTCACACCATTTGTCCTGCCTTTCTACGGCATAAAATGACAATAATTGCTCCACATATCCTTCGAAAATACTCAATCCCTTTCAGTAAAATAACACAAGAACCTGGTGAATTTATGATAACCTTTCCTTTTGCTTATCATGCTGGGTTTAATCATGGATTTAACTGTGCAGAATCTACTAATTTTGCTTTACCTCGATGGATTGAATATGGCAAGAGAGCAGCACAATGTGTTTGCCGAAATGATTGTGTAAAAATTTGCATGGATGTGTTCGTTCGGAAATTTCAGCCAGAACGCTATGAATTATGGAAACTTGGTAAAGATTATGGATACCATCCTGAAGATCCAACAAGATATTATGCTGCCCCAGCACCAAACAAACTTGAACTTGCTCTTAGTATCAAAAGACAAGATGAAAAGAAGAAATCGAAACTGAAGCAGAGAAGGCAACCACTTACGAGACTTCGAAAAGGCTCTGACAATAATCCAAATAAATCTCTTAGTACTGATGAAGAGTCAGAAAAACTTGAAGCTGAGGAAGAATTTAAAACTCCTAAGAAGAAAAAGATGAGACGAAATCCTCCAGCTAAACATGCAGATGTGTTAATGAATAAGAAATGCCTAGATTTAGATGATGTGTGTGATAAGAAAGATCTTGATCTAAACTGCGAGGATACTGATAATCCACCAGAACTCAAACCATTTTGGCACCCAGATGGAGGTAAAGTTAAGCAGGATATGGAATGCAAGCTGGAAAGTTTAGAGATGGATGAAGAAACAGTAATAACGAGTAATGCATATTACCAAAGTGAAGCTGAGATACTTGATAAATTCCCACAACTGAAGAATGCTATTGATCATGGGTCACTGTCAGTTATGCTTTTAGATGAGAAGACTGAAAGTAAACAAGATATACCTGAAGATTTTATTAAAGTAGAATCAGAAGACATGGAAGATTCATCTAAATTTTTTAATTCTGATATATTTGCTCAAAATTGGCGTTGCGAACAAGTGAAAAATGGTATCAAAATCAAATTAGTCTCACCAAAAAGTCAATCATGTTCTTTTTCCCCAAATTTTTCCAAAATGTCTATCAATGAGTGCTCTGTAACTTACGTATCCGATAATGCTGATGATAACAATTTTTCAGAATCCTCTCCACCAAAATCGAGCCCCAAAGAATTGCACGGTTCTGATAGAGAAAATAGTTCCAAAGTCAAAAGAGCTGCCAATTCGAAAGACAACTGGGCTCATCATTTAAATGGTTTATGGCAGCATGAAACTCATGAATTCGAAACTGAGTGTAATTACAATCAAAAATTAGCTAGCATCCCACCTCATTGTGCCATTTGTGTCATTTTCACTCCATTGCTAGATAAAGACAGTTTCCTCTCCAAATCTACTGATGTGCCTTTTTCTAGCAGTATCAAAATGCCAGCATTTTGTTATGGCAATTCACTAAATAACGAGTGTATATTGGATACAAATTCCCTCGTTAATAGTGATGGCACAGCTCCTCTCCTTACATGTTCTGTTTGTAAAGTCTGCGTTCACGCTCCCTGTTATGGTATATCTACATTACCAGAAGGGCCCTGGACCTGCTCCCGGTGCTCAGAAAAAGCAGTTAATGCACAGTGTTGTCTGTGTGTTTTGAGAGGAGGAGCTTTGAAACCGACAACTGATGGACGTTGGGCTCATATACTCTGTGCCATCCTCATACCTGAAACGTATTTTGAAAACACTTTCCTGAAAGAACCTGTCAATATCACTAATGTCACTACCAACCGGCTTAGACTCAAATGCAAATACTGTAACAAGGCACATGCTCATCGAGATCAGCGAGGTGTCTGCGTACAGTGTCAGAGTGGGAAGTGCTACCTTCCTTTTCATGTTACCTGCGGTTATATGGCTGGAGTCATCTTTGAATCTAATGATTGGCCAGAACCGATCAATATGATTTGCACCAAACATACTGCAGCCAGGCGGAAACCCATTATCCGTCGCCAGTTTACTAATGTCTCGGTTGGAGAATCTGTTATTGCAAAGCATAAAAATCACCGTTATTATTGGGCTAACGTAAAGAATAAATATGTCCAAGAATATTACTCTATTCTCTTTGATGACAATTCTCATTCTACCAACACATTACCAGAAGATATTGTCAGTAAAAATGTAGCAGTTGATGGTCCACCAGAAATCAATGAAAAAGTAGAAGTGAAATGGACGGATGGCAAAATCTATAATGGTATTTTTAAAGGCTCCCAATCCATAGATATGTTTGTTGTAGAATTTGATGATGGGACTGTTCAACACCAAGAACGAAAACAAATCTATGCCGCCGATGAAGACCTCCCAAAGGAAGTACAATCAAAAATGTCCCATTCGAGTGAAGGGAAAGGTCTCATTGTCACAGACGTTGGTGGGAAACGTTTAAGACAGATTAATCAGAAATATTTTTCTGTTTGAATTCACCAACCTTTCTTCTTTTTGTACAGTCCATTGTTGTCCAAGCCATAAAACTATTTAGTGAGAAAAATGAAAAACTTTATTGAGTCAAAACCTTTCAGTTCATGGTTCATGCATCTCAGAATTGCATACTTTGATTTCTATTTGCATCAACTTCACTGTAACTATTCATACTTTGATAGCACAATATATTGAAAGTTATATCTTATTAGCATTGTTAAAAAGAAATGTAAATAATTTTTAAGGAAATTATTTCAACACATAAACATCAATATTGTTGACAAATCATACATCACCCCCAAAAGATGTACAGAGTATCTGTGTATATGTGGAAAATTTTATGATTTGTACAGTGCATGGTTTTTGTTTCATTCTTTCTTGTTTTATTATTTAATCTATTTTTGTTGATTTGAGAATTTTCGACAGTTTTGAACTCTTTTGTACTGTATAATTTTTTTTTTCATATGTAAGATTGAGTTATATATACAATGATAAAGAAAGCTTCTTTGTATTCTTATCTCGTTTAGAAAAGCAATTTTATCAACTTTAAACGGTCTATATGTCAAATCTTGTCTTAATGCTTTTGTAGGGTAACTTTGGCCTTTTGCAAGTAGGCATACTTGTAATTATTTTTCTTGTAAAAATATCAGATTCATATATAGAGATTTAGTTGTAAATATCTATTTCACCTGCTTTCAAGTGATTTCTCAACAAGATTTTTTCCATTAATTGAAATTTCTTAAAACTTCATATTGAAAATAATTATAAACATTTGATATGTAACAGTTGAGGAATATTTGTATAAGTAGATAGTAAAATGGCAGGTAAATTCCTGGTCTTATTTTTGTTTGTTTGTTTTTCCAGGGTTTAAAAAAAGTATCATAAGATCATTAAAGCAACTGCTCTGATAATTTTTTTAAAGTATAATTAAATAAAATATATACATTTCACAAAAAGATATGCTTGTTTTAATGATAACCTTAAATTTCCTGTATAGTACAGCTAAAAAATTTTAGCTGTTATTTAATGCTAAGCTGGGGGTAGTAATATGGGATTTGTTCTACTCAAAAGTGTTGTTTTCTGACTCAAGTGTTTGATTTATGGTATATGAATCGTAAAATGTTTTTCCTTTGGAGTTTTTAATTTATGATAAAATATTTGTGATACATGAAATAAAATATTTATGAACCATAATGAAATGGTTTACTGTTATATAACATTAGGTTCTCTACTGAAACCTAGTAATTGGAAAATAGAATATGTTAAACTTCAGATTGTAACTCCAGACACTAATATTTGCTTACAGACAGCTTAAGTTTTGTTTAACATCCTCTTAAAATAGAATATGCAGAGAATTACAGAAATCAATTTGCGAATGTTTTCTAGTAGTGCAGGATTTTAAACAATTATTTCATTCAAATTCTGAAATATTTAAGTACACTTTGCAATATTATAGTTTCTGCAAGATAAATGCAAAACTGTAAAATTTATTATAGCTAAATTTTCTCTAATTTTGATTTCTTGTAAAATTGAAAATTTGATACTATCCATAGAAATTTGTATTGTTGAACATCTTTTTTATTTGCTTTTAAAGAATAATAGTATTTTTGTGTTTATAAAGTGTATATTTTTCATTTACATTTTAAAAGTACAGTTAACATCTGTTTGTTTATATTCTTAAAACCATTAAAAATTTATTCCTAAAGTAATCTTTTATTTTGACAATACTTGTATTTGAGCTCTAATAATCAGAAGAAACACAGCTAAGAGTATTTGTCATAGAAGCAAAAATGTTAATGCTGGTGAAGTCAAAATAAGAATTTTCTAATTGGTTTATTTTACATATGAACTATGTAAGTTTTTTTTTCTGTAGATGATAGAATGGAAATAACCCATTTGTATTGAAATAAATAATTTTTTAGTTTTTGTTTATAATGAAGACAAAAGATAAGACTATTTGCTCATTAAAGCAAAGTATTTAAAAAAAATTTTAAGTCTAATGAAAATATCAAAAGTTTTAAAAAAAACTTTAATGCATAAAGATGAATTAAAATAGATTAAAGTGACTTTAATTTTGTTTTTCTTTAATAGAATAAACAAAAGCTAATAAGTTTTTTGACAGTTGTTCAAATTGTGACAGTAAGTACACTGAATATATCATAGACACCTTCCAATTCACAAAAGTTATTTTTTATCCTATATGATTGTTAAAGAGATAGAGGATATGGAGGTTCTGCGAATTTTTCTCCATGCAGTTTTTTAATGTCTGTATTGCATAAGTTCATAAGTACTGTTTCACACTGATTGTTTTGGTGTAGTCAATTTGTTATCAATCCCAATGTAGTCTAAGCATTCTGAGTCACATACGCGTAGATCATACTTATCTTGAAATTATTGAAAACAAATTATATGTTCTAGAAATCGAGAAATTTATCAATTTTTCTCTCATTGCAATAGACTGTTTGAGGTAATAAATCTGTAGTATTAAAAAATTTTCAATGACATTTTTTTTCTGTTGATCTGTTATTTTTCTTTTCTTTAAGACATTTTTTTAAAATTAATTGAAATGTATAAAATGATATAACATTATCAGAATTAATATGAAAATGAAAAGCCAGTCTTCCAGTGAATAATTTATTACTTTTTCAGCTTTTTAAACTAAAATTTTATGTTATTTATTAGGAATATAGCCTCTAATTTCTGCTATCATTTCATTTTAGTTATTCTTGTATGTTTCTGTTAAAAATTATTACATATATAAATTTCAAAATTTATTTTTAATTTTCAGTAACTACTAAATTGTAATTTAGTGGACTTAAAGCTGTTTGAAATGCAAATATATTTGTGTTAAATTTTGGTAGAAGTAATGTATATTATAAAATTAAACCCTGAAATTTTATTTGTTGCCAATACTACTTTCAATATGTAGTTTCCTGACACTAGAAGTTTCTTGTAGCTGGTTTCTGGAAGATTTTCAAGCAGTTTCTTGAAAACATATCCTCAGTAAAATCAAAGTTATATTTGTAATAAAATATAATACTTAACAGTAAACTAGTCTTTAAAATAATTTCCTCATTAAGCCCAGGTTTTGCATAAATGAGGGTGTGCATTAACCAGGTTTGAAGGAAGTCATTTTCTTCACTTAATTTTTTATTAGAGAATCTAAGGTGTCTTAAGTTATAGCTCTTGATATCTCAGCTTTTATGAATTCTCAAAGTTTTATATTATTAAATCAAATGTGTAGATTCTCTAATACAGAATTGTCTGACATTCACTAGTCTAAATATTCTGACCAGAACATTCTTTAGTGCTTAAATGGTTTTTGGAAGAGTCTCCTTTAAATATTACCATTGACTAATTAAAACCCCTACATATGACAAAATACTTTAAATTAGAATATTTAATCAACTCCATTTTTCTCCTGAGCAGTTGCAGTCCTATTGAAGCTGATATTTTCTTTTGTTAAATTTGTTTTTAAGCAATGAAGAACAATGTAAAAAAATTTAAATTAAATAAATTTAAAAATACAGTATGACTAAATAATTTTTTAATTTAATTTTAAAATTTGTCTTAACAGTTTTAAATTTAATTACACTTGAAAATTAATAGATTTTTTTTTCAAGATCTGAAGTTAACATTGTTTCCATAATAATAGCTTGTAATATGAATAACCATAATTTTTTCAAGTTATTTGTGGCATTTCTTCTTCAAAAAATAATTTTGTCTCTACTGTACATGAAATGACATCTTTTAATTTTGAATAAATAAAAGTAATAGAAATTATTATTTTGAATAGATTGTGAATTTTTTCTAATTTTGTTGTGTTTCTTTTCAAATTATTGGAGCTCATCTAGAAATATATCAATTGCTGTTTGTATGCATAGTTCCAATACATATTAGATCTTGTAAATAGTTTAATAGTAGAGTATAATAATTATGTATTTATTAATATATAATTCTGTGTAGAAGAATGTTGAACTCCTATATATATATATATATTTATATGTATGAGTATTGGACTCAGAACGAGAAATACAAGCATCAACTGGAGGGAGCGCAAAGCGTATACCCGAGACCAACTGATAGTATATATGTTTGTATTTGTGTGCCTACTGATTTAATATTCAGGATTGAAGCTGCTGTAGGTAAAGAAGTTTCAGAAATTTTGAGTTGGCTTATTATTTCTGCATAATGTGTAACTTATAAGATTAGATTGGGTTTATTTTTAATTGTAGTTAAAATGCATACAGAGTATGTTTATAAATGCATTCTAGTTTAATGATATTAATATTTAAGTTAACAGATAGTAAATTTTGAAATGGGACAATTTAAGGTATTTGTTTGCTTTCTAACTATTAGCCTTTTTTTTTTTTTTTTTTTTTTTTTTTTAAAATGAAAATATGTACTTTCACATAGTTTGAAACACAATTCAGGCGTGAAATACTATGATATAAATCAGTATAGATATGCTCTCTTGCATTTCAATACAGTACCATAGCAACATTAAGACTTATTGTGGAGCCTTTTCTAATGAAGATTTGTACTTTCACATACTCAGAACACAATTAGAGACATCAAATATTATAAGTTTTAATCTATGTTTGATTTTCTGCATTTCAGTGTAGTATCATAACCATGCCAAGATTTTTTGTTATGTTGGAAAATTCACTTTTAGTTCTTTATTTATTAGGAAATATATGATTTATGAGAGTGCTTATTAATGAGCTATTTTCATAACAAACACATAATCTATTTTATTTAGCTGACTCTGCACAACATTAAACACAATAAAAACTTTAAAGTTTTATAAATTGAACCTATTTTGTTTAGCACATCATATTACTCCTTTAAAATATTAAGTAATGTCAGATTGATGATTACGATTAGAAATACGAATATCCCTTTATTTTGACTTTTTATATATCTATTTTGTTACAAAGAAGATTATTTTAGACTTTGTTTTAGATCATATTTTGCTTAGTTTATTTAGTCCATATATTAATTAAAATAGCTGATTTATTTTGATCTCATCGCAGCTTTTTTTTTTTTTTTTTTTTTTTCTTCATTTCTGTTAGTCACCATATGTGTTCTTATCTGTGACATGACATGTGAAAAATTCTATTAATGAGTGTTGTGTTTCCATATTGGTTTCTTTGGGTTATATTTATTACATTGAGACTGTATCTTATATATTTGGGGATAGTATTTGTTTCCATTATTCATGGGTTGTACTTTATGTATCAATGCTAGTCATTGGTTCCGAAGAATGTGCCGATTGCAATGGTAGCTGATCATAAAGTTGTTCAACACACTATACCTGCCAACACTTTGTGTTTAGCCCTTTTTTTAATGGTGATGGTAGGAAAAATAAGAAGTTTTTGAGTAAAATTTGGGATTCTTTTCTCTATGGTTTTTCTGTTATATATTTTCAGTGTGCATGTAGGTAGAAAACTTGTAATGGATGCACACTTCTAACAGACTGTAATTCAAAATCATTTTTGTGGGTTCATCGGGGAGATGAAAAGTGGCAAATTGTATTTGGCAGGTATGGGTGCATCATTGTTGTTTTTGATATTTCTTTATTCGTATTTTGTGCTTTATATTATTCTCTGCGCGATCGGAGTCGAATGCGCCTAAAAATAATGACAGGTCTCGGGCGAACGAGAATCGCTTGAAGCAAAAGGTGCTTGTACATCGGTAGTAGGGTTTGAAAGTAGCTTGATATGTTTTCCCGTTCGAAGCGTATTCGGCTCCTTCCTTAAATTGCTTGTTCCTTGTACATTCATTAGTATATTTTTCATAAAATATTTTTGTGCTTGATTTTGTGCAATCTTATAAATTTTTGTGGCTTTCAGCTGCCATTGAATGTTATCGTTAGATATAGAAATGTGATGTTTGTACGTTAGTGTTACCTTGTCATATATTTGTCTTTTAATGTGTTCTTTATTCTGAATTGCGTGAGAATTTGGAGGTACTGTTAAATAAACGTGTATTGCCCTGTACTGTGGTCTTGTTTTTATTTGTCTGCTTTTTTTTTACAATAATTCAGAGTTTTATCTTTAATAGGTACTGTTCTTTTGTTGGGACATTAGTGATGGTAATTATAATTTACTTTGGTTCCAGGAGTTGATTATTTTAAAAGTATTATGTGCTCTAATTTACCCTTAAAAGTCCTTAAAACCTGGACATCCTCGAAATGATTGGTTTATGACAGGACTGTTTTATTTGGAAAGTGAAAATTTGTTTACTTTTGTTTGACTCTGGAGTGGAATAGTAGTGTAAGTGATGAAATTTAATTTTGCAATAAAACATTTGCATGATTTTTTTATAAATTTAAGAAGATAGTCAGTCTTTTAGCTAGACTCAGTTATTAGATAGTGTAAGAAATTTGTAACTACAAGGAATTTAGCTGACTAAGAATTTCTTCTTTCAGATAGATTTCTAAATATCGGAATAAATCTTTATGTACCAATCCATTATGGTTTATGCAGGAATAAAAGAATATCCTTACAATAAAATGAATCTATCATGTATAAAAAATTTGTAACTACAAAGAAATTAGCTGAATAAGAATTTCTATACAGATTCTTAATTACTTGATTAAATCTATTGCAACCATCATGGCAAAGGCGGCCCTATTTCAAGACAGAATCTTGGAGGGCATTGCACAATATTTTTTGGGACATAATGCTGTAACATGTTTACCCATACTTTAAAACTTTGCTTGCTGTGTATACGAACTTGAATAGCCTTTAATTTCAACATTATAAAACTAAGAAAATTAAACTCTGTATATTCAGTTGTCTTTTATTACAAAAGAAAAACTTCTGTTTTCTATTATGATAACTCAGACTTTAATTTATTATAGTTTAAAAAAAATTGCAAATTTATTATACTTTTTACAAATAACACATGAACAAAAACCATATATAAAGTTCTTTCTGAATAAAAACTGTTTTCTTTAAATTATATTTTGCTTTTAATATAAATAAAATAACTAAAAAACTCTGTAGCTTCAATATCACTAGAGTGACTCATTGTTCAGAAATTCTTACTCAAATTATTAGCATAAACAAAATTAAACTGAAGCTCAGTTAGAATTATCAAAATTATAATTTGGATTCTCAGTATATCTGTTCATTAACTTAGATTAATATGTTTATATAAAATTAGTGGATAATTTTTTCATTGTTATATACACGTTTCTTTAAGCATGCTTGTAAACTTAACTCTGAGGTTTCCATGGGAGGTTGACCACCTAACCAAGACATATGATTTGCACTATAGGACCGTGGTCTCGAAAACAGATTGATATCGTAGGCCATTGTCCACAAGTTGCACTACTCCATGGGATTAAGTTTAATAGATGAGTCACTTAATAATAATCATAAAGTCATTTTATCATTTATTATTTACTTCAATGCATAATCGGCAAGTGGAAATGTGCAGATTGCACATCAATACATTCATACATACATTAAGAGTTAAGTATAAACAGATTGGGAAGTATTTTTAAAATTCTGATATATAAATAAAATGTGTCAAAAGTAATTCATAATTTTTTCTGCTACACTTATAACTTATATATGTTAAAATACTGGATAAAAGCCTCAACTAAATGATTTACTAGATATATTTAGGACAAATTTTTAAATTTGGAGACTTTTCGAGTCCTTAAGAAGTCGAAGTATTTTTAGGGACAAAATGAATAAAATAAAGCGCTTCGATTTTTTTTGTTTTTTTCATATGCAGTATTCTCTCTTTAAAATATCATATATCAACATAATAATAACATACTAAATTACATTGTTATAATAAATTTAAGAGTTACTGAATTTTTTAAAAATTTAATTACGGTAAGAAGTTATTTACAGTTTTACAAAACATCGTTATTAATCTGGACGTATGCCCGTAGGAAGCGTCATAGTCGCCCTAGGGCGTCAAAGGTGCTCTAACGGGTAAATTAAATTTTTCTTCGTTATTGAAAAAATTCAGCTTTTGGAAGAAATTTGGAGCTGTTTTAATTATAAATGCCCTTATGATTTCGAAATATAGATCGTTGTAACTTATATCACTGCGCAGGTAATGGTGAGCTTTAATTATGGATCGTAAGATTTTATTCCAAATGAAACCTTAACTAAAGCATCTGGATCTGGGTATAAAGCAATTTATCGCAACGTCACGAACTACTATAATGCCATTCCTATTTATTTTCAAGTTTACAACAGCCAATAGACCGATAATAAACTGCCCTTCCGTTTGAAACTAAAGCCAGAATTGTCATAAGTTGAGATGTGCCCTGCTGCGTGAAATCGCCTTGTTGGGAGCCGTTCCCTAGACCTGTGAAGCGTAGAGTAGAATGGGTCTTAAAACTGTTTTCTACAGGGGTACTTTATTACCCATTCCTATTTTATCATGGTACAGGATTTTTTTAGCTTTATAAAATATTGCAATGTAACTAATGTTTTTATTCTAAATTGGACGACTGTCTATGAAAATCCTGAGATATTTAACTGCTTTTTGGAAGCAAACTACTTGACCACGCACCATGACCGGGAGGGATGGTGGAATCCTGTTATAACTAAAGAAGGTGACTTTAGTTTTAACAGGGCTTATCTTAATTCTCCACCTCTCAAACCAATAATCAAGAATGTTTATTTATCGTTGTAGGTATTTGTGCTCATAAAAATAAACCCCTCTAAAACTAAAGCCATCTCTTTTAGTTTTAGCAGGATTCCACCTCCCCCGGTTTCGGTGTATGGACAGTTAGTTTACTTTGAGAGGGAAGTAAAATACCTTTGCGTTTATCTTGACAGTCGGCTAACTTGGAGTAAAGATATTAGCTTCAACATCGGTAAATTTTTCAAAGCAAAAAGATCAATCGCTGATCTCCTGTATCATGATCAAATATTCTGGGTAATAAATTGCTCTTATATAAGACAGTTTTAAGGCCCATTCTTCTCTACGCAGCCCCGGTCTGTGGATCTGCATCCAACACACAGATCCAGAGGATAGAAACTATTCAAAACAAAACCCTTCATTTAATAGTTCGTGCCAATCACTATCTGAATAACGACATCATTCATTGCAACTTAAATATAGAATCCATAACAGAATTCATAAAAAAAACTAGCCATTAATTTTTTTTGATAGAATTAATCATATTCAAAATGAAGAAATATATAATATTTCGGATTACAACCCTCTGGAGCATCATATGTGATGCCCTAAGGCGCCCTAGGGCTATTACGGTACTACACGAGGGTATTCGCCGTCATTAACTATTTGATCATTGTAAATATCTCTGCCTACCTAATTGTATTTTATTTTATGAGTGTTTTCATTACCCCCTTTCCCCTTCTCTTCGTTTCCTTCTTATTATACTATCTGTTAGACAATGTTAAGGATAAAAATGCCACTTGCGAATTTATGTATTATCGGGGATAAAGGACCTACGGCCTTAGGTGCCCCAAAATATTCTGTTCCAGCGTTATTTGGGCTCATATACCTAGTTTATTATTTTTAGCAAGGATTGCTTTGTCGTCCGGCGAACATGGTGAGTGTAGTGTTTTGATGATGAGGGATGTCACTGATGTAAATATTAAATAGAATTAGACCTAGCTTGGGTTCCTGTGGGACTCCCGCATTTATCGGTATGTGTGTGGTAGATTGAGATGATATGAGTGAAGCAAGTGTATCATGACGGCTGGCAATTTATATTTGATAAGTTTGTAGATGAGGCCGCTGGGCCAGACTTTGTCAAAAACCATGTCAATATAAAAAAAAAAAAGACAACAACTGATATGTAGTAGAATGTTGTGCTGTGAAGCCAAATTGAGTATTGTTTATAAAATGTGTGTTGAGGAAAGAGTTAATTCTAGTTCATAATATAGGTCTCTTTTACTCAAAGAGGAAAAGAGACTAATTGGTCTGTAGTTTTTGAATGAGTGTGGGTCACTGCCTGGCTTGATAATTGGAACTATTGTAACGAAAATCCTGTATTTGGGGAAATAATTGAGTTCGAAAATTTTATTGATTATATTAGCGATTATATGCTCATTATTAATTGGGTTTTTTTGAAGATATGCGTTATTTATGTGGTTACACCCGGGTGATTTTTTTTGTTTTGTAAATTATTTATAACATTTATTACTTCCTCAGCATTAGTTATTGGGGGGAGCGGATCATTATTTATATTACTAAGTTGATTATTAAAGAATTATTATTAATGTCATAAACTCAGACGTATTCTGCCCCATAGTATTGGGTCAGAAGAAGTTCAAGTTAGGTTTAAATTGACTTTCATATCAGTTGGCTATAGCATTAATTTTATTATGTTCACCAATTATTATAGAATGTGAGGGAGACTGAAGGTGCGATATTTTAGAGAAGAGTTTTTTGATTTTTTAAAGATAGTTTCATATGCTATTGTCAAGGTGAATTAAATATTCTATAAAATTCGTTTGTGTTCTAGGATATTCCGTCTGACTACAGCGTTAAGTCTATTGAGTTAGATTTTAACAGAAGGGCGCATGATCCTTTGCCACAATTTCCTTACGCTGTTATGATGTTTAATTGTTACTTTAATGTAACGAGGTAATTTTTAAAAAGTTATTAATTGGAGTGCTAACCTTAGAAGTTGTAAGGGCGTTGGAAATAATACTCGTCAGAGAGCGCACAGCACAATCCAGGTCGTAATATCTTTTTATGCTACAGTGTCACTGTATTTTACACTGTCTCTATAATTCTTTTTATCACATATTCCTATTCTAACTCATTCCGGAATGCCCATTATTTATTTCATGTTAACAAACTGTTTAGATTTCGCTAACTGTTGTCAGACATTACAAGATTCTATTAATTGGAAGTATTCTAAGTGGATTGAGTTAGGTCTTGTAAACATTAGAGTAATTTGGGAGAAATTTTAATTGTAGATTTATATTCTTGTTATTCTACACTACTCGTTCTCATGGTATCCAGAATTTTATTTATTTATTTTATTATTTACATTTATTTCTTTTGATTAAAAAAATTGTTATTCAATATTAGAGCACATAAATTTGATAAAACTGTATTTATAAAAATATTTATGTATACTGTACAATAATGTAGTGCGATATTTTTTGTTTGAAGTATAATTAAATTAATTTTGTATTTTCTTTTTAAAGGTACTTCATCCTAATGATAGCTGTTTGATCAATTCGTTAAATCTGTAGATTATATCATCAAATTTAAAATCACCGTTATTTTAATATAATTTGCAAAATGTTATGTTGCGTTCATTTAAATTGAGATATTCGCTCGGTGTATCTTGCATTCTGAGTATCTAAATACTGGTTGGGCGACGTTATTATTATTTAAAATGTATTATGAAAAACAATTTGTTACGGAAATCTATTCACCAGATGCTACAACTGTTTCAATTGGTACCGTAGTAAACCACGGAAAAGTTTAATTTTATGGCGTGCCGGAGGCACAATTATTGATACATTTTACAAGGTTAAGTGAGACAAAAATGTATATATATATTTAATATGTCAAAAATCATTTTCCCAAAATTTCTTCAGAATTCTCGAAATTTACATTTTTTTTTTCAACTTAGCTTTTTTAGCCACTCAATTTAAAATCAAGGATGTGATTCTTTGAGATTGCATTCTATCTACACTTCTCAAAACTAATAGTTGCTACTTGCACTCTTTATTCATTTCATAAAACATGTCAATTCCCTCAGGGAAGACAGATCTTTGTAATCTTAATGCCATTTGCACTTTTGTACTATGATTCTTTAACAAACCACAAAAGAATCACTGACTTTTCTCTCTCTCATGGAAAATTAGTAAAGATTTATCTTTATATGTTACATATTTATGTGTGTATATTTATGTTGAATCAAAGTATTTTGCCTATTTCCATGTTCTGACCCTGACTAAGTAATGTACAATGTTTAGAGTTTATTTTACTCTGTGCAATATTTGCCCAACAAAGTTCACTCATAATCAGAATGGTCATTTGATTTGACCTAAAGTTTAATAAAGCAGTATAAATAAAGAAGTAGGCAATAAATATTTTAATAACATTATTCATTCTCAGTTTAAGATGTAAGTTACCAAATTTGCATCATGTTTTTTTCCTTTTATCTTATTGTTTTAGTGGCAGCTTTTTTAATGGGTTTACATTTTATCTTATATCTTACAATTATAATAATTTTTAGATGAAAGCCATTTATCCTGTATATGCCTATAAATAGATATTAAATTGATATTTTTATTATATACTGTTAAAGGTGATAAAAATCTATAAGAATTAAAATGCCCCCATATATACACATATTCATGCATATATATATAATATATAAATGCACACAAATACTATCATTCTTCAGATATCAGGGATTGATCAAGACATAAATTTTGTCCACTGTCTGACCCTTTCACAAAATTTTGATTAAAAAAAAAAAAAAAAAAAAACAGCCTTCTTCAAAAAATTTAGTATTATAAAAGTGGTTCATCATAAAATTTTGTATAGCAAATGTGACCCCTTTACAAAATTCTGTATCATGAATTCGATTTTGTGAAAACGACTCTTTCATAACTTGAAAACAAAAATTTGCAAATTTGATTCTGTTATTTCTGTCATTCCTGTAATCAACTTAACATTTGTTCTAGATATATTATATATTTTACTTTTATTAAATATCTCTTGGTTTATAGTAGAATTGTGATAACTAAAACAGTCTTTATCACATTCTGGATTAAATTTTTCATAAAAATAAAGAAAAATTCACAAAACTAATTTTTTTTTTCTACAAAATGGAGATCCAAAATAATAAAAACATAGATTGACATCTGGATACTATCTTCCTTAGCCCTTTAAAATGACTTAGGTCATTAATTACTTTTAAACTTAAGTTAACAATTGATGGATTAAAGTGAAATAATGTACACATTTAGTTCTTTCTCAGTATATATTACAGATTTTGTTAAACCTCATTGGTTGTATATTTCATAGTTCTTTGCTGAGCATCTTTCTCAAGATATAATTTTATCACTCTCATAGACTTTAAACTAAAAAATAATAATAATAATAATAATAATAATAATAAAAGTAGATGCCTTGACTTTCTTGTATATTTGTAGGAAAGAGAAAGAAAAGTAACTTGTTTGATTTAGAATATCCTGATACTTTTTAACAATTTCAAAATTGGTAAGAACCAAAATAACTTCACCCATCATAATTAAATTAACTAAATCCCAGAAAATAAGAACAAAACGAAAATGTTTCAAATCGAAGCATCTTGTTTGATTTAGAATATCCTGATACTCTTAACAATTTAAGAAATAGTAAGAACCGAAATAACTTCACCCGTAATAAATAAATCCCAGAAAATGATAAGGAAAAAAAAAAAAAATACAACCTGACCTAGGTGACTGTAAACCAAAAGAACAGCTAAGATGTAAATTTCTCCAATAGTGCCAGGTACTGACGTCAGAAATCACGTGCACCAATGGGGTGCAAGAACACATTAGAGCTGCCATACCCCACCACCAAAGTGAGGGCAAGCACACCAACCCACTCATCGCCCTATAAAATCTCCAAAAGATCGCCAAATTTGGCAACAAAAAAACGGCATCTATAATGCATCTGTACCAATGTTTTTGTTGTTACTTTTGCAAAAATTTGAATACTGTCACATAAATAATGTCTTTTAGCTACACGAACATATTATTTTATAATCTTAAATACATGGTTTTCGCTCACCTGGAAAGTCATGGATTTAGACAATGGATCAATTTTGTCATGGAAAGTCTTGATTTTTCAAGTAAAATGAGTAAAAGTCATGGATCCACTAAACTACCGATTAAAAAAAATGCATTGAATTGTTTAATTCTATTTTTACTTGTCATTTGGCTGAAGTTACTGAGTTTGGTATTTATGAATTATCTTATTGACCCTATTGCCAAGTAAAATTTGTTCAACAAGGAAATTCAAAGCAAGAAAGCTTAATGGGTGGTTAAATGTATATTATTCTGGTTTTTTCTTAAATTGTAGATTAAAATTTTATTAATATAATAATTATTTTTTAATAAAAATTAAGATTTTTGCACAAAATATGTTTATCTCTAGGGATATTGTATATAGATGTTATGGGGTTATATTTGTCTATTATTCATGGTCACCTGAATAATACCAAAGTACCCTGAATTCAAATTGGAAACATTTTGATTGAAAAATTGCTATATGATTAAACTTAGGTATGTAGATACAACAATTTATTTTTATGTATGTGAGTTTACTAACACTTATAAAGTAAGTTTATAGTTTTTTTTATGATAAAATTTCTGTAATTTCTGTTAAAGCATATATTTTATTTGTATGTACATCAGAAGTTTTATTCATATATACTTTAACAAAAGCTTTTTAAAGTCAGGGAAAATGATCTGCTAAATCAGGGAAAGCCATGAAAAGTCATGGATTTGAAAAATTTTATTTTGGCAGATACCCTGTTAATAGTAAGATCAGAGACTTGAGAATAACTGAAAGTAGTCACTGGAAATGTAGCAGTAACCCCAAAGTAAATAGAAAATTACAGTTTTGCTATAATATATGCATTCAAAATTTGGTTACTCTAAATCTAAATATACTTGAGTTCTTGTGTTTATACTCAGGAACATAATTTCAAAAATGATAAATCCAGAAAGATTCAAAACATAATGATCAGTAAAAATCCCAAGGTGAAGTTGAAGAAGATCTCAGTACTTCTATACTATGCATATAACAAAGTAAAAAGATGCTGTAGTGTTAGTGATGGAAAAAATTGTTGGTTTTAATTTGGTACATTTTTACATTATTTCTAGAAATTATAAGGGATGTAAATTGGAGATAATTCAAGATTCTTGTGTACATTTATCTGTTATTTCAGAATCTACAAAGTTTATTTTATGTATTATGTAGTTTATGTATTTCTTTTTAAATTTATTTTCTTCTTTACTTTCTTGACAATCCTTTGTGGGCTAAGGTCTGCATAAGAATCATATCCCATTCCTCCCTCTTTCTCGCCCTGGAAATCCAGTTGCTAATCTTAAGTATATTAAAATCCTCTTGTATGTAATCAACCCATCTCAATCTGGGTTTGCCTCTGATTTGGTTTGGAATGGAAGACCCTTTATGTCACAGATCAGGGGTAGCCAAGACGTTGACCGCAAAGACATTTTAGGTATTCTGCACGACCATCCCGAATATGACCTTGGATGTTAACAATTTAATTTATGACGCATGACATAGAATTAATGAATTATTTAAAATAAAAATTTACTACAGTTTATGCTTTAAAACCTAAAACAAACTGTGCAAAATAATACAATGAATTTGTCGTTTTATAGTGGAGAATTAAATAGAAATAACTTGACAAAGTGGGATGCTTAGATTATATGGATACTGATTAGATACGAATTTTGGAAATTAATTTCTGAGGAAAGTTTTCCAAATATTTACAAATTGATTTTGTATTTGAAATCATACTTTGGATTGATGTATCTTTGCGAAACTGCTTTTTCAACCATGAAAGCCATAAAAACCAAACATTGGTCACGTTTAACAGATGAGCATTTAATTTCATGTTTACACATTGCAATAAGCTCGTGCCAGCCACAATATGATAAAATTGTCGCAGATATAGTGCCAAATTTCAACTAAACGAAGTGAATAGTATGGTCAATTTTTGATATATGAATACTTTATTTTCACCAGTAAATTTTTATTTTGTAAATATTAATATTAAGTTTTTTTAGAAAAATTAGATATTTTATCATCTTTTCTTGTTATTGAAAATAAATATATAAACATGTACGTTATGTTAATTTAGCTCTGCCATTGGTAGACCGCCTTAGATTTTTTAAATGTGGAGTAGACCACGGCTACCAAAAGTTTGGCCATCCCTGTTATGGATGATGGGTCCATCTTGTATACATGTCCAAGAAATTTCATCCTGTTTACTTTTATGAAATTTATATCAGGGTCTCTGTACATCTTGTATAGTTCTTCCTATATCTGTGCTGCAATATTCCATTTATGTTTACATAACCCAGGATCTTATATAAAAGTTTATATTTTGCAAGATTAAAATTCTTTGTAATTCTTACTATATTATAGATAGTCTTTACTATGCAACAGAAAAGTCGCCAGTGTGAAATATTGTCAATGTCTATTTTCAAAGCTGTTCGAAAGCGATTATAGTTTAACTGAGTTTAGTATTTTGTTATAATTTTTTGTTTACATGATATAATTTTTATTCTTATACTTAATCTGGGTTATGATTTTCTTATTATTAGGTTCCAGCTCAAGAACAAGGAAATTATCCTGCATATCAAACCTTGGACCAAGTTTCTGAACTGTTACAGATAATTTCATCTGTTGGTGATTTCAATAAATGACAAATCATGTTTTTTAACAGAGCTCAGAACTACTGTTCAAATTCACGAACAGATCCTCTTAATCGACCTACTTCTAGTCCTAGAACCGATAATCCTTCAGAAGGTCATAAATTATGTGACAAAGAACATGAGCAACAGATTGATAATTCCAATACTGTTCTAGAAAAAATTGCTAGTTTGTATGCAGAAAGATTATTAAGTGATATTACTTTAGAAGTTGGTGGGAAACAGTTTGCAGCCCATCGCCTTATTCTTTGTGCTTCCAGTGATGTTTTTCAAGTACGTAGTGAAGTTTTTGATTTGAAAAATAATCTAATTTCTTTCCACAAGAATATACTACAATATATAATAGTAAATGTGATAGCTTTGTTAAAAAAATAATTAAAATTTAAAATTTGGGACACATTTGCTTAGCATGCTAGTCCCCACCATGTTTTTTTTTGTTTGTTTGATTACCAATTAATAAAATGATAGAAATAATTACATGATTTTCATAAATTCAAGGTAAAAAAAATCTACTGTAATTTCGCACGTATAGTCTGCAGATTATCTGTGTTTAAAAGCAAATTTCTTTAGTTGTGGACTATCTACTGGTTGTTCATTGCTCAAATCATCAAAATTGGAAGAAGGGGTAAAAAAAGCATGTAGCACGAACGGCCAATGATCAAATGTAAACAAAAGCACAACTCACAAGACGTCAAGAAATCATTGTATCAGTAATAAACCATAAAAAAAAAAATGCAACCCATAAAGCAGAACAAATCAGTAGTAGCAAGTAGCGAAATCTTAAATTGTGTCCTGGAGTACGGGAAAATATCAATAGTCACTTCAGCTCCAATTGACAGTACTGAGTGGATCAAAGTTTGAGGGTAAGGTCATTTCCCCACAAGGATCACTCGTAACAGAGTGTTTTGTTTTCAAAGTTTTGATTTTGGGTAATATTGGTTATTCATTATTTTTGGCATTTTCAGAATTTTAAGCAAAATAACCCGTTTAACTGCCAACTTAATTTTCTTAAAATCGCTTATTTTCAGTTGGTTTATTTTTAATTTCCCTCCAATCCTGGGAAACACCCCTTCCTACTATTGACGTAATAGTCACAGCCAATCGGGGAATTGAGCGGCTGTAGCATACTTGGCTCCAGAGTGAGCGTTATGCAAATTAATAAGTATATATATAGTCTCAAGAGATGTGGTGGTATATATATGTGTTATGTTTATCAGGTTGTTTTCCCCTCCTCTAGTAAGAGTTAATTTCTGTTTAGCTTAGTTTAGGATGTGTTAGAATTGTAATTTAAGTGTTTATGCGTTGTTCTTTAATTATGACAATAAAATTGTTATTGTTTACTGATTTATCGTGTCTTAATGCATGCTAATCCAAAAGAATAGGCCAGTAAGCTTATCAATTATATCTTTAAAACATCGTCAGAGTTTTACAGCTGATTTCAAGCTGAAAGTAATTCAGAAGGACGACGATAAAGCACTAACAAATTGGTACAAGCAAAAGGAAATATTAAAAATATGAGAAGAAAGCAATCCAATCGAAAAGTACAATGGCCTGCATTAGAAGACGATTTACATAGCTGTGTTCTCAAACAGAAAACTGTAGGCCACTCTGTTAAAATTCGTCTCCGAGGCTATGACAGAAGAAATGATTTCAAATTTTAAAAGTGGAATTAATTAAGAAGTGTAATCCAGACTTTTCGGCATTCTACTGTACTTAGATTTTTATTCTTAAAATCATTTGGTATTGTCATACTAAAATACTTATTTTTGTACATATAGTCCGTGGATTATCTAGTGGTAGACATCTGAGGATTAAATAAAAAATTGCACCCGCGGACTATACAATGGTGTGGACTATACATGCGAAATTATTGTAATATTTTATACAATATTTGTAGATGAAAACGTAAAGAAATTTCACAAATTATACTATTTAATTAAAACACAATGGAATATTATTTTTATCAAAACTTGCAGATAAATATATAAAAAATATAAACTTTTAAATAATTTGAAATACAAAGGAATACCTTTTTTTTTCATTATAATATTTGCAGTTTAAATTGTTTCTAAGAATTAAACTATCACAATTTATACAGAAACAACAAACTATCTTAGCATTTTTCAAGTCCGTAAAATCGCCAAATTTGGTGAGAAAAACGCAGTGTGCTAGGTGCATCTGCTCTGAAATTATTATAATAATGTAAGCATAGTGGTTATTAGGATGTGGTTATTAAAAGAAGAAAATAATGCATTATTATCAATTTTTAAGCTACAAACTCAAACAAAACATAATCTGTGGTCTTTTTTAATATTTACACAATGTTCTTGCACAGCTTTGATGTAATATGCTCTGTAATTGGTAGCATTGCATAGTGTCCGTTTGGTTGTAGGGTTTTGTAATATAATTTCTTTTTTTAAAAAATATGAATTTTTTTTTTAATTTAAGAGTAAAAGAATATTGTAAAGGATGAATAAAATTATCTGCAAAAGTTAAAAAAACCAGCACAGCTGAAACGTTCTAATTGTAAAATTGATATAGTAAACAATGTTTGAATTTTAAGTAGTTGTGATTTAAATTCTTTTAAACTAAAAGCATTAAAAGGATCAAGGTAATCTACTTTGTCATAATAATACAGTAATAGGGATAAAGTGACAAAGGAAAGGTTTAATTATAGGTTTTCTAATTAATAATATAGTTTATAACATAATTAAAAAAATGTAAGATGAAAATTTACTATTATATGTAGTTCAGCTTTTGTAATCCCCTTAAGCTTTTTACTAGTATCAAATATTACTATTATTTTCTAAATAACTTTGTTTAAATGATAAGCAATAAAAATGATAACTTTAAACAATGTACAGAGTGCATTTCAGAAATGCCAAGAGAGTGAAGATTTTTTTGTTAGCTATTATTTTGTTGGTACCAGATGAATGAAAAATTTGTATTAGAAGATAATTCTTCTAGCACTGTTGTTTAAATAGTTTTTCATTTAAAAAAGTTAAAGTATTTTATTATGTAGGAAGTTTAATTTTAGGTACAGTTGGCAGTTATTTGCATTAAAATTTTTTTTATTAACTTTTTCAAACAGAGTAGGTTATTTTACATAATTTGATGCATAAAATCTCTAGGGTGGAAATGTATCGTTTAATTTTAAGGTATCCGTCTATGTTAAAAACATCTTCTTTTGCCGAAAATCATAATTTTTTTTTATTTCTCTATTGTAAAATTTCAACTTTTAGGCTTCTAAATCTGTTTTTGTTTTGTCTCTACGGCATTTTAAAGAAAAGTTATAGCTGTTTAGACATCAGTGACAGCTGTCAAAACAAAACGAAAGTAATGATTTCGGAATGGAAGTTGTGAATTTAAAGGCTTTTAAAGAGCATTTTTTGGACAAGTCTTTTTAAATTTTCATGAAGATTAATTTAAACGTTTTTCTAGTATTTTTAGTAATTAACAACTTGGCAATTAGAAAGTTTTGAAGAAAGAAAGTGTGGGGAATTTTAAACATGTATTTTAGTTTTTTAACAGTTAAAGTTGCTTTCATAAACTTTAAATGCGTTTTTCTCAGAATGGTATTTTTAATAAAATGTTGAAACTTGAAATGTGATTTTTCAAAAAGTTCTTAAAATATTTTGTTGAAAATTATTACGAATGCTTTTGATAGTATTTAGTAGTAAATGACCTAAAAGCTTTAAATTTGGGTAATTTTTAATGCTGTTACACTCATAGTTAAATATAAAGGTAATGAAAATTCGTTAAACATTCAATGTGTATGATTTTAAAGGACCAAACTTTTTTACTAAATGTAAATGAAGCAAAGATTTTAGGTGATTCACTAGTCCAGTGTATAAGAAATGTGTTGCATAAAAAAATATTGAAATAATTTAATTTATTAAAAAATTAGAATTTTTGAAAACTTAGAATTTTGAACTTCTCCAGGAATAAATTTTTAAGTGCAGTTATCTATGATAATATGAAAAATAATTCTAAAAATGTAAAAACATGAACTAGTTTCTACTTTTAAAGGAAAAAATTCTCCAAACGTAGATGGATATCTTAAGTAATATTTTAGTTAGAAGGTGTTTGTTTATTGTTATAAAGAAGGCAGAATATAAGTTTATTTTGTAATATCTTTTATTTATTGGTGTCTCAATATTGTACAATTTATTTTCTGAGTGCTAACACAAAAAAAAATTATTAAAACAAAAGTTATATGTTTCAGGTTATGTTAATGAATCCTAATTGGAGCGAGTCACAGGAAACAAAAATAAGTTTGCAAGAAGATCCAGCCTGTGTGCTAGTTTTTCCTGATTTTCTGAAGTATCTATACACAGGAAAGCTTCACATAAATCATTTTCTTGTTTTGCCTCTTGTGACCTTAGCAGATAAATATAATGTGAAGGATTTGGTTCACCTCTGCGTAGATTACATGTGTAGACATGTGGTATCAGCAACTCGACATAACCAGTTGGTATGTGTCACATTATTATTCATATAGTTTAAGCTTTCTAATAAAAAATTATCCAGAGACCTGTAAAACTCTGAAATATCACAGAATTAAAAAAGACTGAAATAATTAGGGAATTCTTAACACATTAAAGGGGGGAGTCGTAGTAATATGTTTTATGTCGACTGTACCTTAAAGGCGGGAGTCCTAGTAATATGATTTATCTTGACTTATACCTTAAATTCGGGAGTTGTAGTAATATGATCTATCTCGACTGTACCTTAAAGGCAGGAGTCATAGCAATATGATTGCACAATCCATGCACCACTTTACATTTGTATTCAGTATGTTTTGTGGTTTGAAGCTCTTCGGTTGTTCAAATTCTACTTACAATAAATTTTGAAATCCTTCAATATGGTTTCATGTGGAAATAAAGATATATATGCAGATGATTTGTCATAAAAAAAGAAAGTTGACTTGCTTCAAATGAGAATTTTGCAATGCACATCTTCACTGAGTGTCATCAACATTATCACACTCATAAAAAATACTAGATTCCTCTCATAAATATGTACTTTAAAACATTTTTTGTAATTAGTGTTTAGTTCTTTTTAATATTTCTTGTAGTATTAAGAGTTTAATTAAACTTTAAGTCTAAATTTCTTTATGATTACACAAATATCGTCCTCTGTAGGACCACTACGTTACCTAGCATACTTTCGTCAAGATCCCCCGCCTTTAATGTGTTAAGAGATTTTGGGATTTCATAATCTAATTATTAACAATTGTTGTTGCGCATAATCAATTTTTTCTCTTCTTATGTTCAGCATGTGAATAAATTTATTCTATTTTGTGATTTAGTTATTGAAAAGCAGATTTCTTTTTTTTTTCTTTTTTCTTTTCTTTTTTTGTTTAATTACTCTCATTTTATTTTGAAATCTTTGAATTTTAAAACTGAATAGAGAATTATTAAAGAGGTATGTATTGCTGTAAAACTATTTAATTCTTGTAGCTGACATTTTCTATAGTTATATTCTTCATGTGTTATTCTATTTTCTTTTTCTTACACATAAAATTTCTAGGGTTTTGTACATTTAACAAGGGTGGCAGAGAGAATATAGGCATTAAAGAATAACAAGAGTGCAAACTGCAAGTAGCTAGATTTCTATTAGAAAACCAGCAGTTACCTAAAAATTGAAAATCACTTATGTAGCCACCCTGAATAACTCAATTATACAATGTTTATGGGCATTATAACTGGGATTCCCAACCTTTTTATACTTTAGTGTACATTCTAGAATATCAATGAAGCAGCGAGCACATTTATTTTTTTAAGTCATTTTATTGATGGGTATAATGTACAATAATTATATGTATGTAAACTTCTTAAATTTAATTTTAAGGTACAAATATTATTGTGTTCTTATGCAAAATAAATAATTAGTAAGTGTATTGTCATACCTGGCTTAGGCCACATAATACAAGAAACAGTAAGTAATACAGACAAAAAAAGAACAGTTCTTTGCTTTAAAATTCATTGGTATAAAACTTTGTTACAAAAGCAGGATGTCTGGTAAGCTTAGTGAAAAATGATAAACTTATAAACAAAATAATTTCTTTCAAACAAATATATTTATATTTCTATAATAAATATAAAAAAATTGCATATTTGAAAACTCATAATTTGAACATTAGCTTGCACATGTAAAACTGTTGGTGGGAACTAAAGTGCCCGTGGAATAGGATTGGAAACCCCTGTATTATACAATCTTCATAATATTAGATAGTACTAAACTTTTGAGCTATGAATTGAAACCAAAGTTTAAATTGTAGAGTAATGTTTGGATTATGTAAGAAAAGTAGATATAATGATTGCATACATTATCTGATGATTTGCATACTACATCATTATACGTCTTATATAGGTTTAAATTAGCTTGTTTAGTGTGGCCACACATCAGGGATAACTTAGAAATTTAAGAAATCATCAGAGTACTTACAATTCTGAAAATATCAAAGTTCTTTTTAAAATTCTACAAAAATCAGGGAGTTTTTCAAAATTTCAGAAACTTTGGGAAAAATGTTTTTTTAATATCTGAAAGAATAATCACCATATCAAAATTAAAATTTCAGTTATTTAAAATTTTATAAAGTAGTTTACGTTTTATTAAACTGTTACAATTAGTGTTAAAATTTTTCTTATAAAGTAAGGTCATTTCCTATTTTCATTTTTAAATATTCATTATGTATAAAAAGTGACTTGGATATTTTTCCCACCCCAATTCAAGTTTAAGAAAAATGTTTCATTACGTTTAATTGCATTATTCACATGTATGCAAACTTAGAGTGTTTGGATGAGAAATTTCAGCTGCAATATAATTAATCACTGCACATTATAAAGAAATATACTTTTGACTAATCCAATTGAAAGAGTAGTGAAATCATTAGGTTCATCCAGATGGAAAAATTACACCAAAGACCAACATATACCTAAAATTATTCATTGACTATTATGAATGTAAAAAATGATAAAATTTATCCCAATGGAGATGTGTAGGCTTTGCTTGATCCAAATTTGGGCATGTATAAGAAAGGTCACGACATATATTTCAGGGATTTTTTAAAAAATTATTAGGAAACTATCAGGATTAGTGATGTAACGAAGGGAGGAGATGTGGGGTTGTTACTTCATAAGAATTGCTCTCTATATATTATATATGTAACGATAAAAAGCTTCTCACACGTGCTGATGAGGTTTGGTTTACAGATGGCTCTAAAACGCCCTCTGGTACTGGGTCTGGTGCCTTCTGCGTTACCAGAAGCATCAGGATTTTGTTCTCCCTGGGTAAACTAGCTTCTGTTTCCCAGGCTGAAGTTGCTGCCATTCTGGCTTGTGCAAATAACTGTATAACAAGGGGGGTTGCCAACAGAAGGTTAAAGATCTTCTCTGACAGTCAGACCACACTTATGGCCTTGCACAGTTATTGCTTCTCATCCAAAATTGTGTGGGATTGCTATAGGACCATTAACTAACTGGCTATGGTTAATAAGGTAACCCTAGTCTGTACAGGCAGGGTTGTTCCTGGGCACTACAGTATTTTTGGCAACGAAATTGCTGATAACCTTGCAAAGTAAGGTTATGAGCTGCCTTTCATTGGCCAGAACCGGTACTTGGTCTTTCTCATAATGTAGTTAGGAAGACTGTTAAGGATCTCCTAATGGGGGAGACTTATAAGGTTTGGCTTAATTCAGGTAATCAAAGGCAGGCTAAGGAGCTTAACCAGGCATATCCCTGAATAAGGACTAACAAGCTACTGGTCACTGTTGCCTCAAGAGGCACCTTAATATTATTGGCATCACGGACAGCCCAGTATGTAGGGGGTGCCGTATGGTGGAGGAGAGTTCCTCACATATTTTCTGTAAATGTGACTACTACCTTACCAAGAGATTTGAATTTCGTAGTTATCACTTCGAGCCATGAGAGCTGACGAACTTCCCAGTTAAATTGCTTCTTAGATTTATCTCAGCTATTGGTCTCTTTGACACTTATTGCTGGGACTCTTTTGTTCCAGTAAATGGGGTTTTTTCAGTACAATAGGCCTTGGGTCGCAGTGCTGGTGCTCTTATGGGCCACCCCACCCTAAATCTGATTTAATCTATGTAACAATTCCTGTATTAATTTTGTGAAGGGGGAGAAATCCCCCCCCCTATAAAAAATTTCTTTCTATGCTTGTCCCCCTGTAGTGATCACTATGTTTTTTAAAAATTTTTTTTACCAAGTGATGTCAAATTATACTCTAAGCTTGATTATTTTCCCCAAGCTAATTTTTTGTCTTTTCATACAAGTACTTTTCATTTGGTTAAAACCAAATAGCTTTTTTTAAATAACAAACTTTTTTTTTTTCAATCATTTAACATATAATTGAAAAAGGCAATATTCAATTATCTAGAAATTGCAAGCCCATTTATAGATTAAGGAATTAATAACAAACTTGTAATTAAAAAAATCAGTGTTACACGTTTTATAAGCTAACCTTACATTGCACTAAAGTACTTAAGTAGTTTTATTTTTTCTTTAGCTTTTTATATTTAAAAAATGACCTAAATGACAGGTTTGGGCTAAAATCAAAATATTACTATTTAGGTTTTTGATTAGTTAAGTCTTACTGAGGATTATATTTTGAATCAATGACATAACTTTAAAAATTAATTATAATAATTTTTAAGCCATTGTTTCTTATTTGTATGTTACATTCATTCCTAAATCAGGTAAGTGAATATATCTTAATTTTTTTACTTTCAAAAGAAAATTACTGATACTGTAAATTATTATCATATCTAAATTGTGTACTAGTATTAAGTTTAGGAAAATATTTTTCAATTTTTTCCTATTTTCTGTTGGTTTAGTAAAAAATGTATTTATTATTAAATAAATTCAGTTACAATGTGTCCTTTTTTAAATTTTGTATAATTCCAAGATGTTCCTTCAAAAATTTTGTTGTTTAAAATTTTTATTATTAATTGAGCTTTAGAGTCTTTCTATAAAAGGTTAAATTTCTATAAACAAATGATTATATAATTCATATTGATATGAATTAAATTTTAAATAGAATTTTAGTTTTGATACATGCATACTACAAGAATAGAACCATTTCATTTTTATTCCTAATTCTATTGAAATGATGTTTCAGGTTCTGTGGCTTCAATATACTTTAAATTGTGGGCACAGTCTTGTATATAATGCTTGTGCAAGCTTCATAACTTGGAATTTTGAGTTAGTGTGTGACATGGAAGATTTTGGCACATTAGAAACAGATGTCCTTGTGAGCTTTTTACAGAAATCAGATTTGGTTATAAGCGATGAACTTGCAGTATTCCAGTAAGTATAACAACTTTTTAAAAGTGATATGTAGATCAATTTTTGTTTATAAAACTTCTATTTTTGTTATGTTTTTAATGATAAAATGTGATGTGGACACTGTATGACTTTCTTGTCTATTAAACTATACACATATAATGTGGTCCAATGTTAGTAAGCATATTTCAAGTTTGAGAAAAAAAGATAAAGTGTTTGGAAAAGGCAATTTTAAACATTAAATTACTTCCACATGAGCTGTATTTATGGCAGGCAAAATATGCAGTTTTTATTCAATTTCAGCCCAAGTGTTTTACAGCAGTTCTGCAGATATTACATCAATGACTTCAGTGATTTGTGATTTTAGATCATCAATATCCAAGTTGAATTGTGTACTGTACTTGGTCCTTAACATACCATTAAAGAAAAAATCAAGAGGTGTAATAAAGAATGTGTTTTTCAATGTTCCACTGTTCTTGCATTCTTAAATTGTTGTTGGCTGCACCCCCCTTCCCACTTCATGTTCCCGCGCTTGCAAACTCTGGCCAATTGGGAACGAGAAGAATATCTGTTCTTACAACTCGTTTCTCGGAAATGCCTTTGACTGCTCCCCCTCCCTTCCCTCTGGCCTTTAGTTCTCCCCTTTTCTTCATGCCCCCTCCCCTCCTTTAAGCAAACACAAAGGGAGGAGTACAGTTTTCTTGAAATTGCACCATAGTGCAGTAATTTTGAAATAGTCCACTTGCTCATGAGTTCTGCAGACTAAAATTGGCAGTCGCTCTAACGAAAAATAGTACGCTTGGGGTCATTGTAATGATTCAAAATTAACATTATTTCTAAGGTAAAATAATTGGGACTTTTTAAGAGTAGTTCTAATGAAGGGGCCATTAAAATGAGGTTCTACTGTATATATTTCTTGCATTACAGTTTGTTACAATTATCACTTAAAAAAACTTGAGCTTTTTATCATTTTTTCTGTCATGTTTGTTTCATTAGAGTATCCAATCCATACAAAACAATTTTTGTTTCTCTTTACAATTTTGTTGTTGAACACTGTTCCTTATAATAATGAATTTTAATCTGTAGTGATATTTTGAGTGTTTATTGGGCAAATTACTTGCATACTGTAAATTATTGATGTGCTTATCTCAATCATGGTTGTTTTCTTTAACAGTTGTGTTGCAAAATGGCTTGGTATTCAAGAAAGAAAACTGCAATCAGTGCATGGTGAAATCGAAGCCCAATATCACTTTGCAAGTCTTGTTACTGAGGTGATGTCGTTTGTACGTTTTCCAATGATGTCACCCAGGCAGCTGGCAAGTCTACTTATACATTCATTAACTAGTCGCTTTAAAGATTTTTTTATTGAACAAATGGCTCTAGCCATGGCTTTTCATTCCAATCAGAATGATGAGCGGGTTCTCAGTATTCTTCAAAAGGATGATGGTTGTTTACTGTTTACACCACGCCTCTACACAGCTGAGAAATGGAGTGCCTCTCTGTGTATTGAAAATTATCCTTCATTACCCACTTATGGTGTCAGAACTTTAGTTTTTACAACACCTGCAAGTTTTGCTGAATTTCATTCGAACCACACATTCGAATGGACTGTTGATATATATCCCAAAGGTGTGTGGTTTAAAAAGTTTTATCTTATCGTTTGGCAGGGAACTCTTGAAATTCCAGAATCAGTTTCGAAGACAGTCAGACTGTCATTAAGTCAGAAGTATCCCGATGATATTGCTCGAGTATCTGTTGGTATTCTAATATGTGGCAAGCAAGATGGTCTTGAGCATGTACGTCGAGTAGTCAAAAAGAACTTTGTGTTTTCTGATGAAGAACGTATGTTGAATATAAATGATTTAGTTCCATATGAAGATCTCAATGACCTTCGTGTAGGCCGATCGCCATACTTAATAGGTCCTAATTCAGATTGTTTAAAACTACATGTTGTTATAACACCTCTATGTACTTTCTAAATTTGCTTTTGTAAGTATTGATTATTTGTTGGTAATGGATAACTGTGCTTGGATATTATGTAAAATTGAAAAGAAAGTATAATGCTGCTCTCTTTAAGCCAGTAACATGCATTCTGTTGATTTTTTGTTTGTTATTTGAACCTGCATTTCCGTTTTGGTAGATTGTCTTGTATTAATTATATGTATGTTAATGCGTAGGGTGGTTAATGCACATGTTTAGCAAATTGGCATCAACTAGCAGTATAGAAGGTGAATGATATTTAAGACTAAATTTATTTTAGTCTAGCTGTATTGTCAAGGATTCTGATTAACCTGGAGATGTAAGTTATATGTTTTCTGTTGTATGCAGTTTTCTTTTTTGTTGCAATTTTTCAAAACCACATTAATATAATTATTTCTTCTAAGCCTGACTAACCCAGAAGCAGAATGTTTCACAAAATATATTTATAATAAATTTATCAAAATTGAAAGAAAATTGTAAAAACCCCTAACCAAAATTGATATAACTGGAAACTAAGTTTCTACACCTTCAGACAAACATATATAGTCTAATTTATTTATTTATTTTAATTTATCATGTTTATTGAAATAAGTTAAAAAAAGACTCATTCCACTACTGATTTAAGTAGTTATTCCTTTTATTCGTGTACTATAGTTCCTTTTTAATTTGATGTCAAAAGTATTGTTTATGGTGTAAGAATAATAAGGTCAATGAGTGTTGTGTTTTAAATAGAATTTTAATATGCTGAAAATGTTATTGAATGTTGTTTTTTCCAAATTTTATCATTCTTAGATTTCATTGACTGTATTAGAAATTATTTTTGCTTTACATTGATTTGTTTCTTGTATAATGATACATTTTTCAAGTGATTTATTTTCTGTGCACAAATTTTCTCCCTTTGTTTCTGTCTAAAGATTATTACTGTGTAACAATTGGGAGGAAAAATGGATTATTTGTATGAAAAATAGTAAAAATGTTTGAAAACCACTGATGTAGGATGTCATTTCTTATTTTCCTCCCACTTTCATGGAGTGTCAATTAAGAGTTAGAATTCTGGGTGTTTCATAGACAGAATTTTTCAGTCTTCAGCTTTTCGTAACTAAATTTTATTTAATGTTCAGTTTTTTTTTTTTTTTTTTTGTTACTTTTAAAATAGTTGAATCAATAATTAATGATGCTGGTTGGTGCTGATGATTTTAAAAAGATAAATGAAAACTTAGTTACAGGGTGATTGTGGCCTGGATTTGTAACATTATATGAATTGAGCTTTATTATTATTTCAAATTATGTTCTGCTCTATGGTAGTGTTCAAGAGTTTTGAAGTCAGGTTGCATTTACCTCTATACTTGGTTTGAATAGGTTGGTTGATTATAAATCAAAATAATTTCTTATTAAAGTTTTGTTTTCATTTTAGAATATTTTAATTCTATAAGCTTTTAATACTGTATTGGTATTCAAAAATTTCCCCCTTCTCTTTAATCTTAAAGGTATTGTTGTAGCACAGTAGCCCTTCGTTATATTGTACATTAAATATATCATGCTTTTCTATGTCTCCTATTTTTTTTCTGAATATAAAATATGAATATGCATGTGTATTTGTATGTAAAATTAAAAAAAAAAAAAAAAAAAAAAAAAACAGAAAAGAGGAACTTCTTTTCTGTTATGTGATTTTTTTTATCATTGTACTTACACAACTAATTTTTCACATTTCAAGTGCATATGCTTCTAAAAGTAAAAGTTTTAGTATATTCACCTCCTTCCAGGTATTTTATGTTTTCAAATATATTTTGCATGTCACCCAATAACCATAATATAAGGAGGGGCTTTACCTTTCATGATATCCATTTCCTTCGGATGCACAATTCTGCTGCCAAATTATAATAAAATAACTCTTTTATTCAATATATTTTTTATATTAGTTATAAATGCCTTTTTGTATTTTAAAATCCAAACTTTCAATAGGACAGTATTTATATATGGGATTTATATTTTTACTGATAAAATTTTAATATGAAATATCTCATTTATGATCATCATAAAAATTTTACTTGCAGTAAATTCTACACATGTGTATAAATATAAACATCATGCATATAGATTTTGGAACCTTCTCATAGTTTATATTTTTATCATTTAATGTTTAGTTACTATGAACCTTTTCAAAATCTACTGTAGAAAGTATTTTAAGTAATGGATAGAGTATGTCTTGTAAATACAACGCTTACTTCTTCTGTCTAGAAGTTTTAATACTTTCAAGGTCATTTTTTGTCCCACTCTGACCCATATATGGTCTTACATCTAGATTTTGAACATGTAATTTAAGGGAAAAAACAACTAGTCTATTTACGGCTTGCTTGGGTTAAACGGAACACATAGAATTACAGTCCTTCATAAAATTCCCACTAAACTCAATACTCAAGAAATTAGTTGAGGCCAAAAGTCCTTTAAAACCTATGGCAACACTGAAATCCAGGTGGTAGTCCTGCATATCTGTATACCACCATATTTATGCTACCCAAGTGCCAGATATTTTGTCAGCCGCGTATGATAGAAGTAATTTCTCATGAACAATTTTAGAGTACTGGAAATTGTAATATGTTCAGGAAAAGCAGTTCTGACAGGGTTTTAAATCCAAGTTACTGAATCTCATGAGAACTATGGTGAAAAAAAGGAGAGAATTGCTAGTTAAGGATTTATTCATGGGAAAAAGAAGTAGTAGCATTTTTTAAATTGTGGCTCTTTTCGCAATGAGGTAGAATAAAAATTGGGGAAAAATTTTTCTTTTCAGGATAATTTTTCATATATATATATATATATATATACACACACACATATATATATATGTGGGTATATATACATATATACTCATTTGTACAAATATATGTATACATCTCAACAACTTTGGTGTTCTGATACTGTGCAAATTGTGACATTATTAAGTGAAATGGTTAGTGCAAAATGTTTAGTTATTCACTAAGTTAACTCCTGGCAAAATGACAAATCTAGCTCATCATTGATTTTTGATGCTATACTGCACAATGGCAAGCTACACTCGTCATGCGACTAAAGTTACTGTTGAACATGATAATTTAGTTTAAAATTTCTAGTGTACTGAATTTGGCAACACTTTTGTTACTTATGGAAATATCACAGATCACTGTTATATACTATACTTGGTACAAGTCACGGCCAACAAGAATCAAATTAAAAGTGAGACTTCTTGGCAGCTTAAACAATGCAGGATTCTTTTGTATTTACCAGAGTGTTTTGAAAAGTGTACCACATGCTTAAAGACTATTCATTATATACCTTATGAAGGTTTTGCTTTGATTTTTTTTATTTATTTTACTATTTTTCATTTTATTTAACAAATATTTAAAAATGGATATTAAGTATATGTAAGAATTATAAAATGAAACAAGTTTTTTTTTTTAAACAAAAATTAAATGATTACTTCATGCTGTTTTTCATTATTAAATCACATTGGAAATAGTTAAATATCTTTAGAAATTTTTATTAAATCTAAGTCTGCAGTGTAAACTGAAAATTATGTGAAATATAATTTGTATTTCAGCTTTATCCCCCCTCTAAATTTCATCTTGTTTTTTCTACTGTCCTGGCAAAAATTTATTTTTACTGGACAACACAATATAATCCTGAAAAGGGACCACAGCACAGTGCTGCAGTTTCCTACCCTTTACCTACTTAAACACACACACACACACACACACACAAAAAAAAAAAAAAAAAAAAAAAAAACTGTGAGAGTAAATGTGGAGTTAAGGTTTAAAACCAAAGGTGGAGGACTGTTTAACCATTAGAGGCCACATTTAAGTTAGGCAGTAATAAAGGAGACTGCAAGTTCATAGTCTTTTAAATGTGACTTTTGTGAAATTTTTATACATTTCTCATTTTTTATTGCATTATATAGAAATAATACTTAAAACAATAAGTCTTCTTTTTATTATTTAACATTAAAAGTTAAAGTATTGAATAATTTTTATTTGCATTAGAGTAAGAAATTGCTCTAATAACATTAATTTTTTTTTATAAACTACATATGTAAATATCACTTCAAAAATATTTTTAAATAAATTTACTACATTAAAAATATTTACTTATAAAAAAAATGACTTTTATTATTAGTAGTCACTAAAACTTGCATTTCTGCTAGTCTTTATTTAATTCTATTAAATTTCAAGTTGTCATAATTTATGTAATGAAATACTGATTATTGAGAGCTAACTTTTATGAAGGCTGTATGTTCCCCACCTGTGGGCTAAACTATATTTTATTTACAAAATAGCTATTGAATTGGGTAATGATTGACTGGGATTTTGTCAGTTGACTTATTTCTGCACATCTTTTATTAACATAATGAATGTCATGGAAGTCACCTGTGATGAGCACTGAGTTTGTACATAGCACCACAAGGGTCAGAAGTGACCAACAATGAGTTTGTTCATAGTACAATGCTGTTGGTGACCTCTGTGACATAAATGTGTGACAAATAATAACGCAAATTAATTTGTCAGTTGCAGTTAATATTTCACGAAACTGTTCAGTGTATAACATGTTAAACAGATGGGCAAGCTATATGAAATTAGTATGGCATTCAACATGTTAACTCTGTTAATGCAGTCATTAAATATTCTAAAGAATTTACAAATCATCTGTTAGAAAATAATCCCTGTAGGGCTGAAAATAAGAAATAGGGAAATTTACCATTCTTTTGCATAGATTGCAATGAGATTATTCTGTTAAAAACTTAATACTGCTTTATAATTTCAGAGTGGAAGAAAATAGCCATGCTTAAATAAATACATAATTATAATGACTTATCATAATTGAATTTGAAGATCATTTGAGTTTTGGGAGCCATTCCAGTTAAAAAAATTTTAAGTTTTTTTAATTGGAATGCAATAAATTTTATATAACTGACATAAGTATTGGTTTTAATATTATTATTATTACTGTTCTGCAGCTTTGTAGAAACATTTCTTTATTTTATATATATATATATACCTCTAAGTTCATTATTAATTTTTGCCAGTTTTTTAAATTATAAATATATTTTTTTCCCTTTGTTCTGTTTTTCTTTTCTTTTCTCAGTCTTTTTTTCTTTTAAAAAAAGTTGAACTGTATAAAATAAAAACAATATTTTGATAAGAAAAATGAGAACAATATTTTGATATTTTCTTTTAAAAATATAAGTAACATTAAAAGATGAGGTATAATATTAGAACAAACAATTAATCCAGTATATAAATTAATTAGTATGTATAATCTGGTATGTTCACCTACAAGAATCACTCAGCCTTTTAGTTAAAATGAGTGACATATTGCCTTTTAGGGAATTTTTGCTTTTATAATTGTAAAATATAATTTGCTTTAACAGTTGTGATGTTTCATATGTAAAAAGGTATATATGTATGAAGATTTTTGAAATGATATCTATATCTTTTTAAACTATTGTAACCAGAATCTGCAGATTTAAAATGTGTAACTTGCATAGGACTTTGTAGTTGTTTAAGTTCAGCTTCTGTTTTTGCATTTCACAACTAAGACAGGGTTGTTTATTAATGTAGTTAGAGCATAGTTATGTGTATGCCTTTGTTTGGCATTTATATTCAGTTATCCAATGAGATTGAAATTAAAAGTATGAATAATTTTTAAATATTGTATTCAGCTAGAAGTATGTATTTTATGTAAGTCATTATAAACCCTTATTGAACACTTAAAAATATATTATTTGTGGAAATGTGTATTATACCTATTTTAGATCAAAATAATGCATTTACAAGAATCTACTTGTTACTAATGATGTGCACATTTGAGTCTTATTTCATTTTATGTTGCTATTATTTTATGCACTCTAAATACACAATACAAAACATTCACACATAAGATTGAAAAAAATATTTAGGTATAAATATAAAAACTTAAATGTTTGCATACACACACACACATACATAAACACTATCCCTTCTATTGATTACATGCTAAAGCACCCAACATTGTTAGTATGTATGTATGTGTGCACACTCACATATTGGAGGGGAAAATATGTGTATAAAAGCATGCATATGTTCAAACTTATAGTTATTCATATATATATTTAGGTTGTTTCATCAATGTCTATTAGAATATACAAATGATAGCAACATAAAAAGGATGTCACTTGAATTGTCAGGCGCATGCACATTTAAGCATCGAGACTATTTGATTGTGTGTTTTAAAGGGTTAAAATGTTAAGATTTCTGTTTATGTCATCACAAATTATTTTTCTAGTTGATTCTTTTTAAATGGAAATAGTAAACCACATTTCTGAAATTTAAAGTGTACTTATCTGCATTATTGAAAATTGTCTATGGAAAACAGATGGCAAGTATATAATGAAGTTGTTCTGGCTAGCTCATCATCCAAAAAGACAGTCATTGGAGAGTCTTATTTTGAGTCCTGCATGATTTTCAGGGAATAGAGACTCATTCGTTGTTCAATATTTTTGACCATTTTATCCACAGAACAAAAATGATAAATGTCCATTTTATCCATTTTATCCTTCACTTTTAAAGTAGAAATTTCAATTTTTACATAGTTGTCTTTTTTTTTTTTTTTTTAAATTTTAGGTCATGTGAAATTAATACTTCTTAACTGTAAAAAAATTCTCATAGTTACGAAGTATAGGTTTTTGTTGTCCAGGGCAGGTACCAAATTTTCCTTCTCTCCTGCAAAATATATTATTATAAAGGTAAAAATTTCAAGAGTGCAAAGTTTTAAACTGCAAAGGGATTTTTTTTTCCTCCAAAAATTAAGATTTTTACAAGTTAGGAAACAAAATCTGACTGCAAAAACAGGTTTTGTATTTTAATATAAATAAGTTATCTAAAACAGTATTATTGCTTAAAAAATTGTAAGTTACTGAAAATTATAATAAAATCTATACAAAAACTAGCTGTTGCAATTTGACAAATCTTTTCTTTTTTCTGAAAAAAAAAAAAAAAATTACTCTCAACTTTAAACACACACACACACACACACACACACACATATATATATATATACATCTATGTTTTTAAAATTATTTATTTATATAAGCTGTTCTACGTGTGACCTCCCTCCATGAACCAAGTTTTGAATAGTGAAGAAAAATTCTGATGTCAAAATTTTTTCATAACAGGAAAGGAACCTGTTAGCTATTTAAAAATCAGCTTTTTTTCCATGTGAATAAAAACACAAAATTTAACAGAATAGTTGCAAATTGGGTAAAACTGGGAAATTAGAAAATTGTCCAGGTACTTCAAATTTCTGGAAAATATTAGAGAATTATCAGGGTAGTTTTTAAAATTCTGCAAAAATCAGCAAAATATTGCTACTCTGGATGAGAATTATCACCATGCTAATATTAAAATTTGAAGTATTTAAAAGTAAAGAAAGCAGTTTTACTTGTTACTAAACAGCATTGAAGAATGTTATTTTCTATTATGTAAGGTTTTTTCTATTTTTATTTTAAGGTTGTGTGAATTTTTAAAAATATTAAGTATAATAAATTACATACATATTTTCCCCCAATTGAAATTTAAGAAAAATATTTCATCAGTGTCAATTGCATCATTCATCTGTGCACCAAAGTAGATTATTTGGGTGAGAAATTGTAACATAATATATATACTGCACATGGCAAAAAGATTTATTTAAAAAAAACAACAGCATGGAAGCAGTTGTCTATTCAGCATTCCCCTATAAAAACACTTTTGATTTTGTTGACAATTTTACTAATGGAGTAACATATATCTGGCCAACACTATTCCCCAGGAAAACACAAAGTCAGTCCTCATAATTTAGAAGCAGGGACCAAGTAGAAGATCGCTGCCCCTTAGGCTTGGCCTGTCACCTCCAGAGGTATTCTTTGGAAGCTTTGAGGTTCACTGTAAACATGAAACTATTTTATGTTCCCCAGTTGCCATTAATAAATATAGTGAATCTTTGGCTGCTTGAGTCTCAAACTTGGAACCTTCTAGTTGACAAAGAGACTAGTCTTTGACTATTCTGTTTGAAAGAGTAATAAACTTATTAACACATTGTATGCGGGACACATACTAGTACATTTTCTGATGATTGTTACTTGAGCGCGGGACACATACTAGTACGGGTTAGTGTAACAACATGGTTTGTTTGTGGATACAAAAATAATGGTACATACAGAAAACGAAGCCGAATGATCTTGTCTACTACATAGATTCTGAAAAAATATAGAAAAATGAAATCTAGTTTTTGCATTATTAGTTTTATGATTGCTCTTTTCTTTCTTTATAATGTAAAATTTTTTTATATATAATTCGAAAAAATTAAAACTATATATTATTATTTCTATTTGATTTTTCATATTTACGATACTATTATAAATTTATCCACTAAAAAATATATTTTTTGTTTATAAAAATCTTATGGTTGTTACTTATATATTTCTATTTATATATTTGTTTATATAATTTAATGTAAAATACGAAAAGTTGGTTAAAAATTTAAATAATTTTCGATCTATTGAAATTTAACTGAATAACTAAATTTACTTGTAAAACGCCTGCTCCCGGTACAATTCTGCTGCGAAATGTACCCACACACAATGTGTTAAGTATATCCAAACAGAAAAACTATGCCAACTAATACCTAAAATTATACTTTTTACTGATATAAATACAGAAAAAAGATGACAACCCCCCACCCCTGCATGAATGCTACTTCTGGATCAAAATTTAGCACATTTCCAAGAAATGTTTTTGCTACATTATATCATAGAAATCAACAGATGTAGTAAAGGAAATGTCTACTCCCCCCCGGCTATATGGCCTATTTTCTAGCTACCATGTATTTACTTTAACATATATTTTGAGACTGGGAGTGAGTCATCAAAGAAAATCTTATGCATCTAAAGGTTCTGTAAGTTAGCAAAGTTTGAAGTGATTGGCTGTTGTTACATTCAAAATTTTTTTGTTGCATTTAGTTCAGAGTCTTTATTATTAACAGTTAGTTGAGAGATCAGTTTAGTTTTAGCCCTTCTAGTTATTTTTCTTTTTTGAAAAAAAAATTCTATTCTTTGTTATATATACACTGGTCAAAAGAGTGCAAGAACTGTGAAATATGCCAACATTATGTATATTTATAATTTAGATGGACTTTAGCTAGTATTATTTAAGAGCTTTTTGCAATGAAGTGCTTATTATATATTTATTCGTTATATATAATATATATGTGTAATTTATTAAAATTTAATAATGTTGAAATGGTTATTCAATTTTTGGTTGAACACATTTAAGATGAAACCATTAAAGGTACTTAGTATGAATTTGCATTTAAATGACGTTGTTCCAATTTAAATTATTTTATACTTCAGTACAAAAGATTATGTTCTATAAGCTTATGATTTTATATTATCTGTACACCCACATGTAATATATATGCATATATATATATATATATATATATATATATATATATATATATATATGTATGATCATACAATAAAGGTTAATATTTATAGTTGCTACTTGCCATAAGTCAACTTAAATTTAAGAAATCAACAAAAGAAATATGTATATATTCACTGCAATTGTAGCAAATTGAGGACATATCTACATTAATTGTCAGTGAATACCTAAAAAGCAGACTTTAAAAAATACAAAAAGGGTTTTGGATAATTGAATCATGTTCTGATATTTTTTTCCTTACTCCATTTCAGATATTAAACTTGTTTTTTAACTTAAATTTCTTATTTTTATTTATTTATTTTAGAAACAATGTCTAAAGAGCTTTATTTTTGATAGTTTAAATTTCTGACCATATTGTATGTGTTTTTTATTCCTTTGTGCATATACATTTTTGTATTTTACTAATATAAGCAAACACATGAGTCGTTTCTATGTTGTGTTCAGTAGCTAATGATCACTTTCAAATTTTCTTGGTATTGATCTTTACCATACAGTAAAGTATAATGTATATCAATTAAACCACAGATAAAGTAACTATGAATTTTATTTTAAAAATATATGTTTATGAGAACTGATGTTCTTTTCAAATTTAACTTTTGGGCATTCTTATATTGAGATAAAATGTATAAATATCAATTTCATTTTTGTTTTTAATTCACCCAGAAAAGCAAGCAAAAAAATGTAATGTATTGAATATTAAATATATGTGTGTATTATGTTTTGTTTTTAAATCTTTTTTCATTCTATATTGAGATAAAATGTAGAATACTCAGATTTCATTTATGTTGATTTGTTTTTCAGAAAAGCATTCTTATAAAAAAAAAAAGCATATATAAAAAAAAAAAAAAAAAAAAGAGAAATAAATTTTGTTTCAAAGTGATTTATATGTTCAAGTTTCTAAAGATTTATTATTTTTTCTTTCTAAAAGATATGTGCTTGTGTACAAGTTGTAGTTTTCACACCTGTGTCATTTTAAAAATCTTATTTCTTGGAAATAAAGGCGCCAATGTATGGTTTTAAAGCCTTGGTAGTATTTTAAGTTTTTTAATAATACACACGCATTTTACAGATTTTTATTTTTAATAAAACATAGGGGCAGATAAAAAGTTTCTACTAAAACCTTTCCATACAATTACCGTACCATAATCGTACATTATGGATTTGGGTCATTTTGTAAGACTGCATGCATATGAAAACCGTACGGTTTTTAATTAATTTCGGTGAAAAAAAAAATCTTTTCAATCAGGGATTATGAGAAGATGAGTATGTATGAACATTCTGCGTTCACAATGCAGACGATAATTCTCTCCATAGTACAGAAATGTCATTTACAGTTATGTTCTTCGCGGTTCGATGAAACTAGAAAATACAACAGAATTTCAACAATTTTGCTGTATATTCTAATACCTCTTCCACACTATGGCCATTTGTTCACCACTGCAGTACCCATTTGGCGACATTGGATAATGTTTCACGGATTACATCTACACATTGGGACACTAAAAGAATCGAGGCGTGGATGCGTCAATAGAGTTTACTACACATTTTAGTAGCGCATCTGGATATCTTTGATGTCTCTTCCACACTGTGATTCATTATTGTCCACTGTAGTGCTGGCCTGATGGCGACCTTGGTACTATGGTTCACGGGTTGCATCCACAGACTGGCAAAACCCTCGTAGAATTCTAATTGTCTAAGAGGCTCTGACACTGGTCCGCTAAGTGAGCCGAACACTTGGAAATGTTCATAGACTCCATTGCGCATCTCGCTGTCTTACCATGGTGTTTGGAGGAAAACTGCTTCCGAAGCCATCCTTTGTCAAGGCCATTTTCTTAAGCCATACACCCTCCACACAGTTGTAATAGATTGGATCGTAGTGTGAAAGGGCCATATTAGTCTAGCATTGCAGAATTGGAATTGATATTCACAGTCTACGCAAGACGAACTAAATTTAGAAGTTCCATCCTTGATATAAAAAAAAAAATTCAAACTGGGGACTGTTTCCAACAAATTCTTGACAAATAATTTATAGCCAAGGCAAAAAGCTACATACTATCATTTAAAATGTTAATAGAATAGTATTCAATTTTTTCGAAGCGATATTTTAATTAAAGTCTTCAATAAAAGTTCGTGTATCTTAATAATAAAATAAGTTTTCAAACTTTGAAATCTGGCAATTTAATTTATTTTATAAATGGAACGATTTCCAAATCTTGTTTTATACATTCTGACTTGTGTTGTGAGTTTTATTTGTTTTTAATCTACAGATTTCATTTGAGCACTACTGACTATGATACAAAGTAGTTTATTAGCTCATGTGAAACCGTAATCACATAAGAGATAAGAATAATGTAGGCATATAGTTCACTTATATTTCTTTCATCTTTCTAGAGAAAAAAAGGGGTAAGTATGTAATAACTAATTGCATTAAAATTTTAAAATATGTTTACTTTGCGTATAATTCTTAAGCAGTATTCTTCGATAAGGATTTGTCAAAGTATTATATATTTAAACTACGTATATATGTATGTATGTATTTTTACAGCCTAGATTTTTGGCTCCCTCGTTTACTATGTGAAATTGTAAAATTTTCAAAGCTAGTATGTTGGCAGCCATGCTTTTTTGATCTGCTTCATTTTACTTTCTACAAATGTTCGTTCATTTTCCTTCCTTGTACGAAAGGAATTGTTATAATCGCCAAAAATTTTAGTGTTCGTATTTCAACGGAAGTATTAATTTTGGTCATGCCTGAATCCATTTTCACAAGCTGTAGTGTTACATCTATATCTTCTAGATCTTGTTTTATACGTTCAGATTTTTGTTCAAGCATTTCTTTTAATTTAAAGATTTCGTTTGAGTACTGTTGAGTTGCAAAGTTGTTTATTACCTTGTGTGAAAACGTAATCACATACGAGAAAAGAATTATGTTCTTTGATTTTTTCCATCTTTCTAGGGTAAAAGAAGGGCAAGAATGTATATAACTATTTGTATAAAATTTAAAAATTTATATTTTGCTTATAATTCTTAAGCAGTTTTCTTTGATCAAGGTTTAAAAAAAAAAATATTATAGATTTGTAAACTTGCGAGTTTGTTTTCATCGTAGATTTAAACATCCTCGTGCGTTTAGTATGTAAAATTTTCAAAGTTGGTATGTTGGCAGTTATGTATGTACTTCGGATACCCACAGTGCCGAATTACCTATAAGGCGAAGCAGGCAATTACCTATAGGCCCCACGCATTATGGGGGACCCGCAACATCAGATTAAACTGATGTCCTTATATATATATATATATATATATATATATATATATATATCCCAGGACTAACCTATAGGAAACCAATAGGTAAAAATGTATAACTGATAAAAACGGAAAAATTGGATTCCACTGTAGTTTATTTACAAATCTTTTGAAAATGGCAGTTTGACTGGGCCCATCAAACGTCTAGTCATCTAACATTTGTTTATGCTATGGTCAGGTCCTAAGAATACCGTAAGTGGATCATATGGGTAGGAGTGCCATTTCTCGATTTAATGAAAACGAAAGCATTCCGTTATTTTTTTTTCTGTGAAAGAAAAAGTAATGGCGATGACTCGAACGATTTTGACGTGTGCGAGATTGACTCGTCACCCTAACCTATTAATCTTTCGAAAGTGGTCCAGTTTCTTTTTTCTTTTCTAAATGCGAAGCTATCGCGAACTCATTACGTCGAGGTCAGTTCATTGCTATGCGTCGCGAATCTCACGACACCGACTATTTTTCTTCCAGACGTTCGCTTTATTGCCATTGTTGACGAACAGCCTTTCGGACAGTGGGTGGTGGACCTTTCCGTGCATGGGAACCACGTGACTAGAGTGTAGCGGGCCGTAATGAGCTCGGACTGTATTTGGGGTTCTTGTTTCATATTGTGCAATATTGTTATCTTTATATTTACAGTCGTTATTGCAAGCCTAGCAGTCTAACAGGCTTTCAACCTTTTATTTATTTGCAGTTTGGTTTGGTTTGGAGCTTTACGGTCTGCTTTTTGCTACACAGAATTTACTGCTTAAAGCCGATACCGAACGGCTACGAGCATTCATGCCACAGTGGAATTTGCACCAACGAACTGCGATAATTCAATTATTTTAATAATTCAATTACATTAAATTTGCTTTAACTTTTTAATAAGTTCATTTAAGGCCTTGAAATATCCTAATTAAGGTTTAAGAAAAGAATACTGTTATCCTAGTTTTGTATGTCTATTTTTTTTTCATAGAACTAGAACTAATAGATGCTACTTAAAAAAATAAATCTAAGGGCTGATCTCACCAAAGTCGTTTAAACGGCTAACCGCGATTAATCTCCGTTTAAACGTAGAATTGCGTTGCACCATCGGTTGGCGCCATGGGTTAATCGCGGTTAGCCTTTAAACGACTTTGGTGAGACTGGCCGTAAAACAAGTGGGGTAATGTTAGCTGAGCACTTCTAATTACTTTGTTTATTTATAGATATATCTTGCTAATTTGTGATTATAATTTTTTTAATTCAACACGTTGACGGACACTTGCGTCTATAGCCTTCAAAGTGAAGTTCATTATGTGGCATGATGGCAATAGCCGTCCAAAACGAAACGGTCGTTTTTAGACACTACGGCTATAGTGGCACAAATGTGCATTTACCGGCGTACAAGTAGAAGCCTAGTGTCATGTTTTGGAAACAATTTTTTAGGTTGAATTTCGTTTTCCACCTGTTACACGACTTGCAGCTTCAGTATGCACGTGGTTGTGAAGGGAGTAGTGCGATCTTGTTTTCTCTTGAATTTATTTATTTTTGTTTGATTACGAACTACCATTTCGTGTAAAACTCCCCAAAATACTTTGCAAAATACACAAAAAATTGCTTATTTGAGTCATTAAACCTGTCATTTACGTTTTTAAATTTTTGCTGTTATAGCCGCCATTGTCCCATTACTTAGTGTCTAGAGTCTGCTGGCGCCATGACGTTTTAGAGCCTCAACTTCATTAAAGGGGCTGAATGAATCAAAATAAGTTAATTTAAGCTGAAAGAGTAAAACTATGCTTCTAATATTGTAATAATTGCAAAAACAAATAATGTTAATTTTCGAACTTCACTTGTTCGTACTGTTTGTCAATGTGTTAATAAACCTATTGTACAATGTGAAAGTGAAGGGGAAACATATATCTATTTTCCTAGAATTCTTAGTTGAAAATTCGTATATAATGTCCACAAAATTTGTAATTTCTTGTGCTAGGATTAATATCGTTAGATTATTACTTCGTAAAAAATCGTAAAATTTTAGAAATCGTCGAGGAATTGTAAGTATTCGAATGTATTTGTAAGTAACAGTCACAAAGCATTGCCAGTGCCTTAATTTAATGCCCATTTTTGTTTTTGTATAGTTGGCGATGCCAAATTTTCGACATGGCATCAGATGAAACTGAAACTATTCTTTATTGGAATAGAACTAAAAGTGTGAAACACTTAAAACAATATGTCATTAAAATTATTAAGTTTACACATATAATAATTATTGAAAATAACAAGGATTAACTCCGACAATTTTTTTTATCTTTACCTTATCAATGTTATTAATTGTAATATTGTGCTTTTCTGGCTGCAATAAATATCAAATTAAAAAATTTTTTTGGGCTAATATATAAAAAATGACTCCCCAAAATATGTTTCAACTTGGTGCGGACAGCTACGTCCCCCCCCCCCCAGTAGGTAGCTAGAAGTGCGACTTCACATATTTAGGTCAAAATAAAAAACGTTTAAATTCAGCAGCAAATTAACCCATTGCCTTGTGCACCCGAACTCAGTAAGGGCAACGCAAATGCACCAATTTTGGAATGCCCGACTGAGTTCAGGCAAGAGAAAAAATGCTATTTCAATTCCGCGAGGCCCAAAATAGGTTCGTCCAATGTATAATATTTAATTTGCCATTTTCACAATGAGGAATTTTCACGTTTTCTAATTTTAATTTTAAACAATAGAAGACAAAAAAGTAAGCAGGACAGTAGCTATTTTTCTTTCATTTGGGGGCCTAATTAGTGATTTCTAATGGGTTTTATAGCGGACTCTTTAACGTCTCTCAAAAACGATACTTTTCCTCCGCCGAGTTTGTGACGTCATCGTTCACGGAAACACCGACCGTCTATGTTGTTTACATGTTAAAAGGCGACTTTTAAATTTATTTCTGTGTAAAGTATCGCATATAATAGAAATTTTTTTATTATGTCTGGCATTAAAAAATCATATTATAAATATTGTATTGTGCAAGTCTGTAAAAATACAACTACTACTTGCAATCAGAAGATATTTTTCAACATTCCCAAAGATCCACATACACGTAAAATATGGACAAATGCGATGAAAAGGGATGAGAAATTAAACTCCAAATTATCATATAAATCGTCTGTATGGGTTTGTGAAGACTATTTTTTGGAAAGAAAATGGTTTGTTTAAATATTACTAATTTAGAACAATTAAAGTATATAAAAATACATTTATACCTTTAAAAGGACTGTTGATTAACCAATACTTTTTTACTTTTAAAACTACTAATTTTCGAGTATTATCACAGAGTTCAAGTACAATAAATATTTTATAAAGCATATAAATATCGAAAAACATATAAATATCTAAAGCATATAATTATCTAATAAATAACTCGGGGGAGGGGAAGGTTATGTATTTACAAGGTATTATAAATATTTTCTTCAGAGATGCATTACTTTCTTAAGTGTATCAATTCGCACTGATAGTTTTCGATTACATTGGTGACTAATTTGAAAAAAAAAGTATAATATTTTTAAAATACTTAATAATGATATTACTTCAAAAATTAAATTTAATTTGAGAAATTTTATACATTTTTTAATTTGACATTAATATTAAAGGCAATAAAATTGTATTGCTATTTAAAAATGTATAAATAATTAAGTAAAGCCGTTTAAAGATTTTAAATTTCTTTTCATCATATTTAAAATATCTAAGAATTGATTTTGTTTTGGTTTGGTTTTGGATTGCTACGGTCTACTTTTTGCAACACGAAGGCTAATGAGACCGGTCTCACAATAAATACCTCCTCTAATTTTTATTTTAATATTACATCCGTCTCTATTTATAAAAAACGATGCTACTACAAATGTGTGATATATGTATAATTATTTGACTTGTTTGTGTTTACAAACAAAAGAGCTGTGTTTAGCATGAATAAAGTATTAATACATGTTAAGTAAAATTGGAAAAAAATATAAATGATTTTACACACCTTTGGGTTTTAATTCCTCGTATTTCTGCTCCCATAAAATCTGGGTTTTTTGCTAAGAAAGAAAACATTGACATGCTGTCAATTTTCGGGAGGTTGTCTGATTGTCTTTTGGTAAATCCAGGTAGAAGAGACATTTATGACAAATTGAGATAACTAAGCTATCTAAATCGATAAACTAAACCTTCAGGTTTAAATAAAAATAAATTTTGATAGCTAGAAAATTTCAGGAACTTGCAAAAACAAAATCGGAAAATAGTGCGCGCTTAAAAGCAATACAAAAATATTGGTCTGCATGAACGATGACATCACAACCAATCACGGAGCGTTTTGATGTCACGTGATTTTCGCTTAACTTTAAAATTAATTTTTTAAATGATGGCCCAGTTTTTTACATTTTTGAGAACATTTTTGGAATCTACGAGTCTGAAATTATCAGAAAAACACTAAGTTGTTCGAATCCCCCACATGTGCAAATTCCTCATTCTGACCTGCTGTTCTACACTGCATTTATTAACATTCTCACTGAATACATCTATTTCTTTACATATTGAATCAAACCTTAGTTCGGTTTTCGAAATCTTAGGTGCCATTTTCACGAATTTAAATCTTTTAATCAATGAATAATAAACAATACTAAATTGAACATACTCAAGTTAAACATAAAACCAAAACAATAAATTTCGAATTAATACGACTTAAATGAGAATAATTAGAATTCTGGACTCCCTATATTTAAGAATTCAAACAAACAAATAATTGCTATCAAACCCATAGGGCTCCAGCTCGAACGGACCATAAACTATGGAGATTTTAACTCCACAACAAACGAATAAGAATACATAGTAATTACTGAATGAGATATGAGAATGAGTATGATTGATATGAGAAAGGTAATTACTTACCTCCTCCCATATTCCGGATGGCAAACTTTCAGCTCAACACACAAAATCCATTAAAATAATATGACTACAGTATTTTAACATAGATTTAATTAAGAATAACATAACAAATAATAACAGAAATTATCGAATACAAAGATTTTAGTATTAAGCTTCCGGTTCGTATGGAAGCGACGAATAGTTCTAATACGAATAAAAGTTTTTTCTGGACGCCACGCTTCCCACAGCTTGGCGTTTTTATTCTGTTGCCACTGGAGATTCAACACATATAATTATCTAATAAATAACTCGGGGGGAGGGGAAGATTATGTATTTTCAAGGTATTCTAAGTATTTTCTTCAGAGATGCATACTTTCTTATGTGTATCAATTCACAGTGATATTTTTCGATTAAATTGGTGACTAATTGGAAAAAAGTATAATATTTTTAAAATACTTAATAATGATATTACTTCAAAAATTAAATTTAATTTCAGACACTTTATACATTATTTATTTTAACAATATTAACCGCAATAAAATTGTATTGCTATTTAAAAATGTATAAATAATTAAGTAAAGGCTTTTAAAGATTTTATATTTCTTTTCATCAAATTTAAAATATCTAAGAATTGGTTTTGTTTTGGAGCGCTACGGTCTACTTTTTGCAACACGAGGGCTAATGAGACCGGGACATCCCACAATAAATACCTCCTCTAATTTTTATTTTAATATTACATCCGTCTCTATTTATAAAAAGCGATGCTACTACAAATGTTTGTGTATATGATATATGCATATTTATTTGACTTCCCTGTGCCTACATACAGAAGAGCTGGGATTAGCATGAATAAAATATTAATACATGTTAAGTAAAATCGGATAAATATATAAATGATTTTACATACCTTTGGGTTTTAATTCGAACGTATTTTTGCTCCCATAAAATATGGGTTTTTTTTCCCAAGATCGGAAGCATTGATATCATGTCAATTTTGGGAGGTTGTCCGAATGTCCTTTGGTAAATCTAGGTAGAAGAGACATTTATAACAAATTGAGATAATTAAGCTATCGAGATCGATAAAATAAACCTTCAGGTTTAAATAAAAATAAATTATGATTGCTAGAAAATTCCAAGAATTTGCAAAAACAAAATCGGAAAATAGTGCGCGCTTAAAAGCAATAAAAATTATTGGATAATGTCAACGATGACGTCACAACCAATCACGGAGCTTTTTAATGTCCCGTGATTTTCGCTTAACTTTAAAATTAATTTTTAAAATAATGGACCCAGTTTTTTACATTTTTGAAAACATTTTTTGAATTTACGAGTCTGGAATTATCAGAAAAATACTAAGTTGTTCAAATCCCCCACATGTGCAAATTTTTCATTGATAGAGTTACTTTCCCGTGCGGCAGTTTCGCGCCATTTGTCACTATTTCTCGGATACTGTAAAGGATTTGTGAAATTGAAAGGAAACTGAGGAATTCATGACAGTTATCCCCTATATAATAATAGCCTAAGCTATCTGTCCGCCTGCTCTCAAACTTATGAAGAGGTTCGACATGGAATGGATAGAGGCATCCATATTGGATACTTGATGAGTTAGGTTTAGCAAAATTCAAAGCGAATAAAGTTTATATTCTCCTAAACTATTGATCCGATTCAAAAATAAATTGGCATAAATATGCTTCATAATACAGCGAAAGATACTGACGTGTTTAAAACGTCCCAAATCCACTTCATTCCCCTTTTTTGAGCGTTTAATGCCATTATTTCAAGTCCTATTTTCCCCGGTTAAGAGCAGACGATTCAATTTATCCATTTATCACATAATAAATATTTAAAAATAACATCTTTTTCAGGCATTATGACGTTATTCTTCTCATTTAATCATTTCTTATTTTAAATTATTTAAATGTCTTCATTATTTTCATTCGGTTTATCACTGAACTTAGATATTACGTAAATAATTTTCTTTAATATTTGGCGTAAATAATAGATTAGGTACATATGTAATAATTTTAAATTTAATCATCGATTGCTTTTTGTTGTAAGATAATTCTCAGCCAAAAAACAAACCATTTTTTACTTGCCTCATAAAGTACTTAACAATTCTGGAAAAGGATGGAGGAAATCTCGGGGCCTTGTCACCTAATAAATTTACGAATATGATTGTACTACACAACAGTTTTAGGAATGTCA
>CM063499.1:2956301-2966301 GCA_032207245.1 Pardosa pseudoannulata | reverse complement strand
GAATATGAAGATAACTATATAAAATGATAGGTTTTTATTTGCCCATGAGAGTCATTGAAATTTGTACTTTTTGTTGTTAGAATATTGTCGATAAACATTTCATTGTAACGTAAAAATTAACTAAGAAATAAATTCAAAATAAGTTCTTATATAAAAATGCTGTAATTTGTGTCACATAGATATGTAAGCGAATCACTTTCTATCTCAATTTCCAGGTCCAATCGAATGGATATTACGCAGACGATGTTTAAATAACATAAATTAAGAAATGAATGAATGAAATATTTAAAGGAATGACGTCATAATGATAAAACAAAATATCGTTTTCACCTATTTATTATGTGATAAATTGAAAATTTGAATCTCCTGCTTTTAACCGAGGAAAACCGCGCTTAAAACAATGACATGAGAAGACGTAACACAGCTAGAAATATTGCTTCTTTCACTTAGTTATGATGCGATAAATTAAAAAATGAATCGTTTGCGTTTAACCGGGGAAAATAATGCTCTGAATAAGGACATGAAATACTCGAAAAAGGGGGAAGGAATAGATTTCGAACGTTAAAAATTTACAAAAACCTTCCTAGGGATATACCTAAGAATTTCCCAAATTTTCACAGCGATTGGTTGCATAGTTTTTGAGTCTATCGAGTACACACAGACAGACAGACACAAATTCATTTTTATATATATAGAAGATTTCTTATGTTCGTGATGAAAATTAAATTTAAATGAAGGGGTTTTGTTATTAGCTGCTTTATTTTCAAAATTTTTAGTGTAATATAACCTAAACCTAATATAAATTTTGAAGTAAATGTAATCTATTCTGGAAGCTTAATTACCAGCACCGAAAGTTGAGAATTTTTTGATAATATTTTAAATAAATTTTTCTACATATATAGACAAATTTTTGGCCTAGACCTCTTTTTTATCAGCTTTGTAGTTTACCTATATTATCCCAGAATCCCTCTTACTTGCATCAAATGAATTCTTATAATGAATGCCAAGTTCTTGGCAATGGTCGCTAAATTCTTGTATCGAACAAGTATTATCCATTTTAGCGGAAGTTATATAATAAACCACTTTTAAACCGTGCCCCAAAAAGTATTATAAATTGATTTACTTGGATTACTGAAATTACCAGGAGTTGTGTGTTTCGCTCATCACCTTGAAAGATAATTAAAATAAAAAAAATGAAGGTGTGTGATATATCATTGAGATCAAGGCTGATGACCCCGAGGAATAGAACAGCCTTGGCTACGTTTGGATTGGGTACGAAGCTGTGCCAACTCTCCCTCTCTTCATTAGAACCCAGAAAAACAATCTTATTCCTAGTTTAATGTCTCTATCTATACATATACCCGAATTCGATAAGTTTGTAATTATGAATCAATTAAATACTTACAAAACTTATATGATGTACTTGACTGTCACGACTTTGTGTCGCGATGTGACTGTTCTCAATGTTATTATTTCTCAATCTTGACTTTCAGCTACAATGCAGCAAGACATATTTAATACATCGATAAAAATACATAGGTATATAGACATTACAATAAGTTTATTAATAATAATCAGTTATAGTTTAGTGGTTGTAGGGATCGTGAAAGGAAAATGAGAACAGGAAAACGCCATTTTTAAAGTATACGATTGTATTCCATCTCAGTTTGACATATATCCTAAAAGAATTAAAAAATAAAAATCATAGACTAAAATGCCAACTGATATAAAAAGAAAAAATCGTTTTCTTACTTATTTAAAAAAATTGTGTAATCTCACGTGTGTTTAAAAGTTAACTTTTTAGAACGAATATTTTAACTCAGTAGTTTAAAAATTTTTAATGCACTAAAAGTTGATTTAAAATAATTATTTTAAAATCAGATGATACTGTATTGGTGTAAGCTCTGATTAAAAAGCTAATGCAAGGGGCAGGGCCTGAATATCGCACGGGCACTTGGGGTACGTGCCATGGACACGAAAATTTTAGGGGGCAAGAAAATTTAGTCGAGTACTTGAAACACCTATTAAGTGGGGAAAAATTGCAAACTTACGCTACCATCGTTAAGTTTTAATAAATCGCTTTCGAGTACGAGGTAAATGTGTTTGTAATGAACTCTATTGTTTCGTATTTACTTTAATTTAAATGTTATTTACTTGATAATTAATTCCCTCGACAAACCTGGTGCTCTTTTTATCCTGTGGGTTATTGCATATTTATAATGCAGATTATTAGCAACGTACCACTATAAACCATTAAATCATCTCATCAATTTAAATTATTTTTAACCCCTTCCGGTAAAATGACGAGTCTAGCTCGTCATTGGTTTTTCATTCCATACCGCACAATGACGAGCTACACTCGTCATAAGACTAAAGTTAATGTTAAATATGATAATTAATTTAGTTTATAATTTCTAGTATACTGAATTTAGCAAGACTTTTGTTACTTGTGGAAATACCAGGTCACTATTACATATTGTTTATTTAAAATTTCTTGGTACAAGTCACTGCCAAATTGATGAGTCAGAATAAAAGAAAACCTACTAAGAAATGCCGTGTGTGTTACAAGAATCAAATTAGAAGTGAGACTCCCTAGCGGTGTAAACAATTCAGTATTCCTTTGCACTTTGTTTTGAAAAGTACCACTATCTTAAAGACTATTATCTGTATACCTTATTAATGTTTTGCTTAGATATTTTCTTAATTATACCTTTTCTGATATTATTTAACACTATGTAAAAAGTGGATTTTAATTAGGAATATGTAAGAATTGTAAAATGAAACAAGTTTTTTAAATAAAAAATAAATGGTTACTAAACGCACAGTTTTTCATTATTAAATCATACCGGAAGGGGTTAATTCTATTATTATTTATTTTCTGCACCCCAGAGCTTGTGAGTGTGACAAGGTAAAAATAAAAAAAGTGGGTCATTCTAGGTCTTTAAAAGTCCTTAATTTTTAGCGTAGCTAAACAGAGATAATAATGATTACTTAAAAAGAAAATTTGATGTTTTTGATTTTGAATATTACTTTAATGTCAACTTCTTAATAAATATGTTTGTTAATTCTATGTTATAATTTTTATATGACTGTAATGAGGATAATAACTTGTCACTATAAATTTACAATGGGTGGAGGACACAAAAATTGGATTGTGCCCTGGGCACAAAAGTATCTTAGTCAGGTCCTGCCAAGGGGGAAAAAAAGAAAAGATGATTAGAGATGGGGATTGAGTTTATCTAATTTCATTACATATGCAGTCGTATCTCGACCCGGATTGATTGCCCCTACATTCGTTTTCTTGCATGCATTTTATTCTAAATTATTACTTACTGATAATGTAAAATGTAATGATGCACATTACATTTTTACTGCTTCCTGTAATCACACGATATATGTATAATAAACTCAGGCACTCAAGGTTGGTTTTATTTAAATCGGTGCTCTTTGGTTTTCTTCTTCTACATTTTTTTTTTCTTTTTATGATTCGAGGGGCAATGAGACCGAGACCTACTGCTTAAAGCTGATTCGACTGGTACTCAAGGTAAAAACTAAATTTGTAAATATCTTATTCAACAGAGGTATCGCTGCAACTTTACTTTAGTATTATTGTTCTTCTTTTGTATAAAACAGTGCTAATAATATTAATAATGTCTCATAAGTAAAAATATATTTTAGTTGTACATTTATCATTATAGATACTTAAACAAGCATTGGAGCTTTTTAAAGTCTTTTGAAGTCTTTATATAAAGATGCAAATATATACAGTTTTTTAAATAGAAGTTTGAATACTACTTTGTCTACCAATAAGTATTTGGACACCTGTGATAGAAAAGAAAAACTAACTTTATTCAAAATCAATAGTTGGTAGAGCCTCCACGAGAGGCAATGAACCCTCCGGGACATACTTTCCACACGTCTTTGTATTACATCTAGTGGTATTGTCTTCCACTCGGCTTGGAGTAGAGATACAAGTTCCTTCACCGATTTTGGTCGGGTAGTGCACCCTTTAATTCGGCGATCCAACTCGTCCCAGAGCTTCTCGATAGGGTTCAGGTCTGGGATCTGGGCAGGACAGTCCATTCGATGAACTTCATTGGCACCATACCAAGCCTTGGTTAACCTCGAAACATGACAACTAGCATTGTCGTCCTGAAAGTAACAGGGGTCCAACCCGTAAAACTGCCACAACGTAGGAAGCACATTGTCATCCAAAATAGTGCAGTAGGCATCGGCGTTGAGCTTACCACGAATGGGGACCAAGGGTCCCAGTCCATACCAGGAGAAACACCCCCAGACCATAATTCCACCTCCGCCGAACTTGACTGTTGGCACAATGCATTCTGGCAGGAGACGTTCTCCAGGCAGACGCCAGACCCAGACTTTGCCATTCGAACGGTAAAGGGTGAACCTTGATTCGTCGCTCCAAAGAACCCGTTTCCACTGATCTACGGTCCAATTTCGATGTGCTTTGCACCACATTAACCGAGCAGCGCGGATGATTTTGTAATCAAAGGCTTATGGGCAACAGCACGACCATGAAAACCAAGCAGATGTGCTTCCTTACGGATGGTATTCATTGAAACAATACTCCCGGATGTCTGTTGAAACTCCTCGCGGATGAGAGCCATCGGTTGGGTGCTGTTCTTCCGAATTTCTCTGGACAGCACTCGTCGGTATCTATTTCTCAGTTTCGTTGGTCTGCCGACTCGGCACATTTTGACAATCACCGCTCACCTTCCACTTCTTAATCACATAGGCCATTGTCGATTTAGGGTACTTCAGATCGCTAGACATGTCCCTTAAAGATCGGCCATATTTGAGATACCCGATAATTATACCTTTCTCGAAATCAGAGAGCTCCGAACTGCGCGGCATCTTGCATGCGACTAATGCCGATTTGTTTCCTACACGATGTATACCGGCGGAGGCCGTGACGTACCTCAGGACCACAGATATCGTCATTTGCATAGGTGTCCAAATACTTATTGATAGACAGTGTATGGGAATTGGCAGTTAAAATCTCTTCACGATGATTAATAAATACCCTTGATAATATCAATCTTACAGTAATATGCAGTACAAATTTATGATTATGTAATTATCATTTATAAAAATATAACATATAAATTATTCATTGAGTGAATTTTTTCGGTATTTAGCTATAGGTGCAATTATAACTATAATCGAAATAAGCTATTAGTGATAATTTAAATTTTTTGAAAGTCATACTTTCTTATAGGCATCAAGATATTCAAAATATTTCCAAATCGTACATCAAGTTAAAAACTAATACATACGTAAAAAGACAGAATCAACATATATAAAAATAAAAGTTTAAAATCAGACGATAATCTTTTTTAATAAAATCGTCTGTCGTGAAAAATGAAACATCACCTGCGCATGATAAATAGAAATATTTCTGGATAATTATGATAATCTACACTTTTTTTTTGGTTTGAAAAGTTAGATGAAAACTAATTAAAAGATAAATTTAAAAAAAAGAGAACTAATTGAACCCCAACTTCTGTTTTTCTTGCTTCTCCTAAATATTAACTCTGCTGAATTAGGTCCCGGTCGCCGAAAAGTCCTAGAATTGTATTACTCACAGACATACAGATAAGCCCTTATATATAAATAAATAAATAAAATGACATGAATTTCGTGAATGACATAAATTCCGTTTGCAATTTCGTGAATCAGGATTCAAATATTCAAACAGTCGCGCTCACATTTTTTTTTTCCTTTGGGAGTCGAACGCGGAAACAAGGTGTCTCTAAAAACAGGAAATTCGTTCGCTTCCTCCTCCCCTCTTGCCCTTGAAGGCACCCCGACCGAACACACGCACATCTGTTGGCAAGACGAGGGGGCAGGTGCAGCAAGGAGAGAGAAACGTGTGTCGTCACCTTCTGATGCGACGTTCGAATTTGCACCTAGACCGATACGAGGCACCGGCTGTGAGATAGGCCCCGAGATCTGAGAGAAAAATAATTCAATCCCTCTAGTCGGGTCACATTTTAAGAATACATTTTAAACATTTATACCACGTGATAGAATAGCGAATTCTCTAGGATGCTATATTTTCCTTTTTTTTTGAATTTATGTTTGTTGAATGTTCTTATTTGCATTTGAAAAATAGTATATCAAAATTTCTAGTGTCCCACCCTTTCTCGCATACTAGTCATTTCACCCACTCTGGATCATTTGCTGTTACTATTTGTATAAAAATGGTTTTTCCAATTCAACTGTGGCCCGGAGTTAACTGTTGGAAAAAACCTTATCTAAAAAGTTCCCCTAACACTTTGACCAGTTTATTAACCTCCTAGATATAGTTTAGTATACGTAATACGGCAAATGTTAATTCTAATCGTGTAAGAAACCTCTTCGTGTATGATAAATTTACATAAAATTAGAAAATACATGCAAACTAAAGAAAACTACATAAAAAATTAATTTAGAACTAAAACTTCAGAGAAATGGCCTTGAAACTAAATAGATTGTGTCGGATATTTCTTATATTTAAAATTGCAATTTTATATATAAGTAATATATATATATATATATATATATATATATAATATATATATATATATATATATATATATATATATGTATATATATATATACATATATATATATATATAATATATATATATATATATGTATATATATATATGCATATATATGTGTATATATATGTATATATATATGTATATATATATATACATATATATATACATATATACATATATATATATATATATATATATATATATATATAAATATATAATATGTATATATATATATATATATATATATATATATATATATATATATATATATATATATATTATATATATATATATATATATATGTATATATATATATATATATATATATATATATATATATATATATATATATATATATATATATATATATATATATATATATATATATATATATATATATATATATATATATATATATATATATATATATATAATATATATACATATACATACATATATATATATAATATATATATAATACTATATTATATAAATATATAACAATAAAAATTAAAGATGGTCGGGGTTCTAGATTATGAGAGTGGGGTCGTTTTGTTTCCGGTGTTGATGGTCACGTGACAGGGCGAGAGACATTATTCCATTAGATGATGGAATGTGAAGTGTAGCGTAAGGCTAAAAAGGCTTTACGTATTTCGATATGGAAATAAAAGTTTCTGGTTCTACTTTATGATTATTGTGATTGGCCACGAACTCCTGAATATGTTACACATGAGTTCTAAAATTCGGATTAACGACAAATACTTCTTTGGAACAAGGAGGACATTTATTATATTGACATTAACAAGTCAAACATGTAGAGATTAAAAATAAATGTCGTAAAGGAATAATACTAATCTTCCATAATGTGTTCTTCTTCAAAAGGAAACTCTTCGTTGTGGAAACGCCGCCATTCTTTTCTATCCACCGTCGGGTGTTCTTGGTGCCAATATGCAACTCCAAAACTTCGCTCGCAATGGAGAAAATTCAATGACTGAGAGGGGCCAAGGACGTCACGCCCACACATATATGTGTGTATGTAACCTATCAAAATTATTACACTTAAAATATCTCTCTATTTTTCAAGTTTTCCCGTTCTCAGTCTTTCATATCTATTTTCCAAGCCGTTTAATATCTTATTTAAAGAAGTGTTGTCTGCTTGAATTCTTTCAAACCAGCCTCCCAAAGCTAGTTCTAAAACAAATGATAATTTTCCTTCCACTCGCCACATTTTCCAGCTGTCACAAGAAAAATGGTTCACTTTTCTAGTGATCCAAGTTCCATTCTGAATGTTAATAACGCTAATTAAGCTGCTCTGTTTTGGGAAATTCTCCGCGTCATATCTCGCTGCCAGACGAACCTTGTAATAGAAAAGTGTTTTCGTGTATCATTCAATTGTCTGCTCTTGTCCAAGAAACATGTCTTTGTTCTAGTCTTAAATAAAGTTCCGCCACGGACTTCGCTGTTAGCTCAATGGTACGAACAACGTATGTCTTCTCATTGCTCAACATGCCTGATCAATTAAAAATAATAGGTGCTAAATTTTATTGTAACTGGTGGATGTAAATTCTCCACATTACACACACACACACACACACACACACACATACATATATACACTTCGAAATGAAGAGACATTTCAGATTTGATCAATTATCTCCAGAAGTATTACATCGATTTTAATAAAATTTGATGTCTACATACATTGATACAATACAAAGCAAATAACCATTTTACAGTTATAATTCTCGAGCATGGTCATGCGTAACACTCGTTGGAGTCGAAAGGTATGATACAGCGGTTGCAAAATAAAACAAAAATATGGGTTAACAGGAGGTACAGTCCCCTCTTACAGATATACAGGCGTGATTTCATACTTGAAATAAGGCAGTTTAACAATTCCTGTGGCAATTTCATTCACTAGAACGTCTCGTACAGGCTCTGTAGGGTTGAGGTCTGAAGATCTGCTTGATCAATCCATCCGCTGAATATCCACCTTTCTAGAAATTTGTCGACCAGAAGAGCTCTATGTGGCTTCCCGTTATCGTTCCTTAAAATGAACTCAGGGCCTACTGCACCCCTGAAAAGGAGAACACAGGGCTCCAAGACTTTATCCCTATACCTCACAGTAGTTACAGTGCCTCTTTCAAAGACACGGCGGCGTGTCTACGCTGTAACGTACTGTGAAGATATGGTAGGCGAAGCCGTCAATGAAACAGGCTAGAAAACTGTTTAATCTAGACTAAATATTTTATTCAGGTGAATAAATTATGTACAGCTATGTACAGATTCAGTAGATTTCTAAATATTCTGGGATCTCGTGCTGAGATGACATTCACACAATACGGATGCGTGGGTACAGTGTGGCTAGGTCTTCTAAATCACTGGAACAGTTCGCTAATTAGTGCCGGTACGAAACGCTGACACTATAACCTCCGGGCTGACGATTAGTACAGTCGGCTTTCACACCAAGGTTCAAACGCTCAGAGTGCGTATCACGCTGGAGTTCTTGAAACTCGGGATGCAAGACGATCCAAAATGAGAGCAAGAGTCGCGCTCAGTGACCTACTTCTATGCACGAAGTAGAAAAAAAAATAGTAAGATAACGGGAATGGGCTCCCAAAGTCGAAAGTCGACTTCTTAGCAAACAGAGACGCTGGCGGTCTCTAAAACAAGCAAACTCCGGAAATCGGAGAGACGAGTGGACTCCTCTCGAGCTCCACACAACAGCTCCAAAAGCAACTCTCAAGAAGAAGCTCTCAAGAGAGAGCCTCAAGAAGGAAAACCCAAGAAGAAAAGCTTCATCTTGGTCCCGCCACTCTTTTTTTATAGCGGTTTCGGTTCCCTTCACGCGATTCTTCTGGAACCTTCTAGAACCAGGATGATGCAATCTTGCGGTCACTTCCCACCTGAATCAGCTGTTCCGTTTCCAGATGTGGACGAAAAGCCGTCTTTAAATCAGCCGACCCAAACAACTTAATTTCCTTTTTCGCTACCGCTGATAGGCGCACATGTGGCTCAATTTATAATCATTTCCCCGAGTCTTTTCACTCAAATAGTCTCACAAAGTCTCAGACGCGCTGGCTCCAGCACACGGACAGTTTTCAATTAAGTCCGGGACCTAGTACACAAACGTGTATTGTTAAGACCACCCGTTTCTACCTGCCGCTAACCGTAATTGTCCTCTGCGAAAGGTCACCTTCCGCTCCTCTTTCGCTAGGGTCATGTAACGGATCGTTACAACGTCACCGTGGCTTTGAGACACGCCGTCTTTGAGACTACTGAAAAGTAAAGTTATCACTCGAATGGATTGGCCAGCGTACTCCCCCGATTTAAATTCCATCGAACATGTGTGGGATGCTTTGCAGAGACGCATTGCAGCAAGCTTACATCCTCCGGAGAACACCAACAACTCAAATAGATGCCGATTG
>CM063499.1:2926301-2951301 GCA_032207245.1 Pardosa pseudoannulata | reverse complement strand
TATATATATATATAAAAAACTCGTTGAAAACAAGAAATTGTATAAGCGGTGCGCTTTAACACATGTTCCCTATTAAGTTAGACAGGACTTTAGAAAACTGACCATATAAGCATGTTGACCTTATAAGCGGGTGACCATATAGCCGGTACTGACTGTACCTAATATTTAAACTAAATCATTTATTATGTACAATACATAATTTTACAGATTAATACATCGCTGGATTAGTATTTAACATGACCTGTAATTATTTGGTTTTGCTATTCATCAGTACTCTTGAAATAGTATTCCTTATCAAAAGATTATGAGACCCAGGTAATAATTATGAATAGTATTAAGTTTATCACCAGTAATTACAGGGGAGTAGGCTGGGGCTGTCAACAGGCTGCACGTCGTATTGGTGTAGCTGCCGTTATTTTGTTGGACGTCTATGCTGGTGTGCCGATCGTGCCGTATGCGGGTTCGGGAATCGATTGCTGGCCCGGGATCTGGAAGTCCAGCAACTCTTGAATCCCGACATCGAGTCTTTTTACCACTTTCTTTCCACACCTTTACGCCTGGGTTTAATGCCCCTTTTTTTTCTCTGTTCCAATCCCTTGTTGGTGAAATTTTCATACATCTGCACCCTATAACGGCGTGATTTAGCGGTGTGTCGACATCAAAGAACTTTGCTTTGAGAGGTGGACTTCGCTTGTGTGGATACAAAGGGATTGTTTTCCCCGGCACCACGATGTCTAGACTGTTGTGCCCTATAGTAGCTAAACAATATACCAGACAACCCGGCACCTTGACTGACAGCCAGAAATATCACCATCAGAACTACAAAGGAATTGCCGCGACTTGGATCTAGCCGCTACGAATTCCAGGGACCACTGGGTTTGAGACCAGTGATTGTTTAACACAGACCAATCCAGTGGGTTGAAGGTGAGGTCATCGCTAGATGATCCAATAATGAAATTGTGGGTGAGGCCCCTCTCTTAGAGGCCCCTCCCCTAGAAAGAGACGAGAGAAGATTTTTTTTAGAGAAGAAGTTAGTTAGCTAGCAATCAGCTAATTCAGAGGTCGCCTTGACCAGTCTCTCTATCGGAGAGTTTTTTTGCTATAATCCCACCTTGGGATCTTTTCCTTAAAGAGTAGCCAGCGTCGGCTAACTCGGAGGTCGCCTCGACCAGTCTCTCCATCGGAGAGTTTTATTTAGCGAAAATCCCGCCTTGGGATATATCTCTTGCTGAGATTGAGAACGTTACCCTGTGCATTGGGTTTCCTTTTTAATATAATCCTCTTCAGGATTGCTTGCATATTTCCCTTAGGAACTCTAACTGTTTTTCGATATTCGTGTGGTTATGGATAAAATCAAACACACAAACGAACAAACTTCTTAAATTTCAAAAATATATCACTTAAACGCTAGATATATATATTAGTCCGTGAAATAGACTCCTAGACTTTTATAAAAAAGAATTTGTTGTTAATACGGCGATAAAATTTTCATTACAACAAAAAATAATCGATGATTAAATAGAAAGTTATCACACATGTACTTATGGCCAGTCTCCCCAAAGTCGTTTAGCGACTAACCGTGATTAACCCATGGTGATAACCAATGGTAGCACGCAATTCTCCGTTTAAACAGAGATTAATCGTGGTTAGCTATCAAACGACTTTGGTGAGACCATGCCCTACTCTATTGTTTAAGCCAAATATAAAAGAAAATTATTGACATAATACCTAAGTTCTGTGATAATACGAATGAAAATAATTCAGACAATATTTAAATAATTCAAAATAAGAAATTATTAAATGAGATTGGTTAAAGGAATGACATCATAATGCTAGAAAAAATGTTATTTTTACCTATTTCTATGTTATAAACCTATTCACCTGCTCTTAACCGGGCAAAATAGGGCTTGATATAATGGCATTAAACGCTCGAAAAAGGGGAAGGGGCGGATTTCGAACATTTTCAAACTAGCTTTGAATTTTGTTAACCCTAATTCATCAAGAATTCAATATGGATGCCTCTATCCATTCCAGGTCCAATCGCTTCTAAAATACGAAGACAGATGGACAGATAACTTAAGCTATTATTATATGGGGATTAAAATATATATCTAAAATTCTATTTCTCACCCTTCTCATTCTTTCATGATTAATTTTCCAGTCACAAATCTCAGATTTAGAGGAGTTTTCATCAACTTAAATTCTTCTTACTAGTCTCCCAAACCTAATTATAGAATAAATGATGATTTTCTATCCACTCGAAATATTTTCTAGCTGTCCCAGGAAAAATGCTTTACTCATCCAGTGGTTAAATTGCTGCATAACGCAGATTAAGCCGTTGGTCTCATGGAAAGAAATCCGTGTGATCATTCACTGTTGGGTGAAATTTTTAATAGAAGTATGTTTTCGTCATCATTTTATGCTTTGCTCTTGTCCAGTAAAGATGTTCATTTTTAATCTTAATAAACATCCAAGTTCTAAGTTAGACTTTGCGATTTCTTTTTAATGGAGCCACGACTAAAATTTCCGCACTAAGTCCAGACAATTCAAAATAATAGGAGATAAAACTTAATTGTAACGGCAAGTAAAATTCGTATGTTACATACATGTATTTTTTATTAATTAATTAATTTATTTTTTAATAATACGCAAACACAAGCCTCTTAAGAAATCGTCGTAAAATTTGTTGTCCATTTTATTATGGGAGTACTGCTGTTGGCAGCCAACATTACTCTCTAGGACAACCATAACAACGTGGGTTCTCGTAATTTAGAAGCAGAGACGTAACAGAAGATCCAAAAGATCAACCTTGTCACCTCCAGAAGTATCGCTTTGGAACTTGGAGGACTTTGCTACCACGAACCTATTATACGTCCCCCAGGCTTGGACTGCCAAATCCAGAGGTATATTACGTCCTATATGCGGCTTGGACTGCCAAATCCAGAGGAATCGTTTTGGAACTTGGAGGACATTGCGATCATGAACCTATTTTACGTCCCCCAGGCTTAAACTGCCAAATCCAGATGTATCGTTTTGGAACTTGGATGACATTGCAACCACGGACCTATTTTACGTCCCCCAGGCTTGAACTGCCAAATCCAGAGGTATCGTTTTGGAACTTCGAGGACATTGCGACCACAAACCTATTTTACGTCCCCAAGGCTTGGACTGCCAAATCCAGAGGTATCGTTTGGGAACTTGGAGGACATTGTGACCACGGACCTACACTCATGTCCATAAATTAAGGATAATGAAGTTCAGGCAATGAAAGAGACAAAAGCAAAACAAATTTGACTTATTTGTAAAGTCTATTTATTAAACAAAAGGTAAAGAGCAAAAAAGATGCTATATGTTTGACATAATTAATAAAAATTGCGATTTTTACTCCCTGGAGCAAATTTCAAAAAAGAACCTATTTACAGAAAACAGTATAACATGGTTAGTATGATGGTTAATACGGAGTATGTCTCCCGGACGATGCAATACAAGCGTTACAACGCCTACGCATGCTGAGTATCAGATTATCAATCTGATCTTGGGGAAAATTACACCACTCATCAAGCAATGCCCTCCGAAGTTCCGATAGACAGTTGGGAGGGGGTTGACGGGCTGCAATTCGTCGGCCAAGCATGTCCCACACATGCTCTATTGGATTCAAGTCCGGTGAGTATGCTGGCCAATCCATACGGGTGATATCCTCCGATTGAAGGCATTCGTCTACAATGTTTGCACGGTGAGGTCGGACGTTGTCATCCATATACAGAAATTCATGGCGCCCCGAAACAAATGCGACCCATGGCGCCCCGAAACAAACGTACATGTTGTTCCAGAATGACATCCCGATAGATGTGGCCTGTCATCGTTACACTCTGAACATGCAGGTCAGTTCTGGAACCAAGAATAATTCCTCCCCAAACGAGCCATCCTGCACCACCGTAACGGTGTCGTTCAATGGTGTTCTCTTGGTGGTAACGGGTACCTGGCGCTCTCCATATGAAAGTCCGGCGAGAATCAGAATGTAAACTGAACCTGGACTCGTCGGAAAACATCACACAAGACCACTGTTGCGGTGTCCACAATGCATGCTCTCTAGCCCAGCATAATCGCAGGCGACAGTGAGTTGCGGTAAGGGGAACACATCTGACAGGCCTACGAGCATATAGACCAATGTTCCCTAAGCGTCTGTACACGGTCTGCCTTGAAACTGTCGTACCGGTAGCTGAAGAGAGCTGACGAGACAGGTCTGATGCTGTGCTCCGTCTGTTTCTTTTGGCAGTAACTGCCAAATACCGGTCATCATTCGGCGTAGTAACTCGGGGGCGACCTGTGCTGTAACATCTACTCACATTACCATCATGTTTGAATCGTTGCCAAAACTTGGAGATGACACTCTGGGCTATTCCAAGTTCCTAGGATACTTCTAGCTGGGTACGTTCACATTCCAGTCGTCCGATAACTCTACCACGTAAAAAATCACCCAAATGCTTCCTTTGTGTCATAACTATGCGGTTATTGCACTGAAAGGCTTTTAAAGCGCTTGTGAACAATTTTACTTCTTTGCTACCATTCCTTATATACCCCTTTCATACACTCTCGTCATTGTGACGTACTATCCGCGCCATCTGGTGGTTTCCTGCAATTTGCATATTCTTCTTCAAGATGTGTGTGATAATTCTACAGGTGAAATTTTTATTTTAGAGCTCAATTTCTGTGTGATTCTGAATTATCCTTAATTTATGGACATGAGTGTATTTTACGTTCCCATTAATGAATACTTTGGTTATATTATTGACTCTGTAACATCCACTTTACCTTCCTCCGTGAACTTCTACTAAAAGGTGAAACGAAGTGAAGCGAGTGGAATTATGATCGCTCGAAAAGAATGAAGAGGGTGTAAGAAGGTGTTATGAGTCAATTCGTTGGATTTTGTAGATTTATATGCTTTTAACATGTTAATTATGTGTAGTGGTGAAATAAAAAATGAGGATGTCCTGACGTTGAGCGTCTGTCAAGTGCTTTCTACATAGGTTTCTACAATGACGTTACAACGCTTATGCCGACTGAGCTACCATAGTTCTTCTTCAGTGGAGCATCAGCTCAGGATGGGCTATGGCCTTCTATACAATCGAATTCCAGGTAGTCTTTTTCTTGGACAGACATTTCCAGTTTTTGACTCTGAGGATCTCCTGTAAGTTCCTCGATCCACGGTATCCTCGGTCTTCCCTTTTTTCGTGCTCCAGTTGGATTAGCGTCGAAGATCTTTTTGGTGACTCGGTCATCTTCCATTCGATCAAATGTCCTGCCCATTTCAGTCTTTGAATTGCTACTACAGAGGCTTTTCGCACATTTTTTAGACGGTTTTGGTTTGCGATATTAAAAAATCATTTGTTTCAAAATAAATAACTGAAATTGCACTATGTTTTTAAAAGTCAAAATTATGTTCTGCGGCTTGAGAGGTTTGTTTTTATTCAAAATGGCGGTTTTAACAAAGCAGTGGTTCGAAGGCTATATTTATGCTCTTTTCGAAGAGGAGTATTCATATTTCGTTATCCAAAAACGATGTGAGAGTCATGGTTTTGTGATATCTAAATCGTCGATAGGTAATATCGCCAAAAAAAGGAAAAAACGTCAAATTGGAGTCTCAAGTGGGACAAAAATTTCAAACAAGGGAAAAACGAACATCTTCGACTATTCCAAAGGTTCGTTCTTTAATGTTAAAAGAAAATCTCCCCAGTCAAAGAACAGTTGCAAAATCATTAAAATGCTCGGTGTCCATTGTAAACAAAAGGATAAAAGTTGATTTAAATCTTAAAAAATCGAAAAAGCGCAATGTGCATCGGCTTCCTCTAAAGCATATCGTTGAACGTAGGACACGCTGCAGAATTCTGTATGAAAAACATCCAAAGAAAGATGGAAAAAATTATAACAATAGATGAATCATGGGTGTATTTAAATTACTGCAACAAAAAAAGCCATTTATTGTCATAAAAGGGGAGAAAATAATTAAAGTACATGGCTCAAAGAATCGAAAGAAAGTTTTTCTAAGGGATTCAAGATTGTTGCTGGCTTTTCGTATAATGGCAAGTTAAAAATAAAGAGAGTGGAATAAAATGTCAAGATTAACTCCAAATACTATCAGAAACATATTTTATAGCCAATTTTTCTGAATGAAATACCATCGCTTTACTCGCAGTGCCATAAATATGTGGAACTCCATCAAGACAAAGCTAGCAGTCACACATCAAATTCCACTGTAAATTTCCTATAAGAAATGGAACAAAAAACCGGTATCAAGGCCATACTCTTCACTGATATCCCTACTAAATCTCCCTATGGATTTTTGTGCTTTCGAACTTTTAAAATCTGCATTATCCAAACGTCGTCCCACAACCCTTACAGGACTCTGGAAAGCTGTTCAGGAAGAATACCTCTTCTGACACTTCAAAACGCATTATCCTAGAAATTACGGTGTCGCAAAATAGTTCAAAATAAGGGCTATCAAATAGAACATTTCAAACACAAGAATTTTATGTAATTTAGTTTTGTGACTACAATATACATCGTCTAAAAATGTATGAACAGCCTCTGTATTTTATTAGGTCTGGCTCTTTATGTAATTTATAAATTTCTACGTTTGTTCTTCTTCTGCATGTATCATTACTTCGTAGTATCTTTCTTTCAAAGACTGCTAATATTTCTTTATCATTTTCGGTTATCTCCGACGTATTAGCCACATTACTCACTATGGGTGTTGAAAATACATATAAATAAATTCTATTCCTAAAATATGGGCTTTGTACATCTAACCGATGTTTAACGGTTGTCAATATTCTAATACAAAGACTGTTCACACATTTTTTAGACAATGTATATCGTAGTCCCTAAAACAAAATTTCATAAAATTCTTGTGTTTGAAATGTTCTACTTGATAGCCTTTATTCTGAACTACGACATCGTCATTTCCTAGATAATAATGCTTTTTGAAGTGTCAAAAGAGGTATTCTATCCCATTTCTTCTGAAGAATTTTCCAGAGTCCCGTAAGGGTTGTGGGACGACGTTCGGATAACGCAGATTTTAGAAGTCCGAAAGCACAAAAATCCATAGGTGATACATAGGGAGATTTAGTAGGGATATCAGTGAAGGGTATGCCCTTGATACCAGTTTTTTGCTCCATTTCTTTTAGGAAATTTATAATAGGTTTTGTTGTGTGACTGATAGCTTTGTCTTGAGGGAGTTCCACAGATGGACGGCACTGCGGGTAAAGCGATGGTATTTCATTCAGAAAAAATTGCCATAAAATATGTTCTTGATAGTATTTGGAGTTAATTTTTAAACATTTTTTTAAAACTCTCTTTATTTTTAACTTTCCATTATATGAAAAACCAGCAACAATCATGAATCCCTTAGAAAAACTTTCTTTCGATTTTTTAACCAATTTTTTCTCTCCTTTTATGATAATAAACAGCTCTTTTTTTGTAGCAATCATTTATAAATACACTCATGATTCATGTATTGCGACAATTTTTTTCCATTTTTCTTTGGATAAACGTTTTTCATACAGAATTCTGCAGCGTGTCCTGCGTTCAGCGATATGCTTTAGAGAAAGACGATGTACACTGCGTTTTTTCGCTTTCTTAAGATTTAAATCAAGTTTTATCCTTTTGTTTACAGGGAACACCGAGCATTTTAATGATTTTGCAACTGTCCTTTCACTAGGGGCATTTTCTTTTAACATTAAACAATGTACCTTTGCAATAGTCAAAGATGTTCATTTTTTCCTTGGATACTTGTTTTTAATTTTTGTCCCACATGAGGCTTTAATTTGACGTTTTTCCTTTCTTTTTGACGATATTACCTATCGATGCTTTAGATATCACAAAACCATGACTCACACATCGTTTTTGGATAACGGAATATGAATACTTCTCTTCGGAAAGAGCAAAAATATAGCCTTCGAACTACTGCTTTGTAAAAACGCCATTTTGAATAAAAACAAACCTCTTAAGTACAATTGCAGTTATTTTTTTTTGTAACAAACGATTTTTTAATACCGCTAACCAAAATCGTCTGAAAAATATGTGAACAGCCTCTGTAAGCGCTCAGTAAATCTCACTGGGATTATTGAGATAACATTTTAATTTACTTTAAAAGTATATCAGCATTTACACTACTCAATTTTTATAGAACATATAACGTCAGTTGCATTTCTTTTTAAACTCGCTTCATTTCACCACGTAAGATAAAATATAAAGTCAGTGACAATATTCACTAGCATAAATTTTCAAAGGTGTATAATGTCAAACATCTTACGCGAAACCCGTAACAATGGGCCTTATCAAAGTTTTATGGAATAGTAGTTTAGATCTCCTGCTAATCAGACTTGGGCCCTTACTGTGGACGTTGCTGTTCAGTTCGAACATTCGTTGTGAAGTCACTTTGACGTCAGCTTGAGGACATTATACGAGCAAACGATCAAGCTGATGTCAAAGTGACGCCACACCGAACGTTCGAACCGACTCGCAACGTTCAGAGTAAGCCCCTAGATTTTAAATATTTGGATATTCCATAGAAATATCTACTGCCAGCAGTAATGTACGTAACTTTTCGCCTGCATAACTGTTACGTTCTTTTGACGTTCCAGCCGGGGTTCTTAACAAAAATAAATAAATAACGTAAACCAAACATCGGAATAGTGGCTGCAGGGTATAATCCCAATGAATCTCTTTATTTCTGAAATATAAAAGAAAAAAAAACTGAACTGTTGTAGATGAAACATTCCCTTTCTTGCCTACGGCTCTGCTGTCAGACACGTGCGTTCTCGGAAGATCTTCCCTGACATATATTGGTTGGGGAAGACATGTTGACAGTTCTATTTAGGCGAGGCGGTACCGATTCCCAGTTGCCGGAATTGAAAGGGAAAAAGTCGAGTGGCTTTTCTTTTGTGACCCACACTACATGCGTAGTGACCAGAAAACAAAACGTGTAAAGTTAATTTATTCGGAGATATACGTGTTGATTGAAAGCCAAACCTCGTTTCTCTTACCATGACCTTCTCTTTTTTGTCCTTGCGGTCCGTACCACTCCCTTCATCGAAAACCTGAATACATTAGCTTTTGAATACACCTTCGTTAGCTGATCTAGATTCGGAAGGTCGCCTCTTTGGTGGTGGACACAGAAAGCGTTTCCCGATCACTTCGGTGCATTCGACGCTCTAGAACACTTCTACTTTGCACTCGATGAGCTCCTGAGATGATATCCGGGGTGAGTACCACTCATTCTTCACTTTCCCTCCATCACGCTTTCTTCTCTGCTCCTTCGTTCACGTGGGGTTGGGCTGTCGTTTTACCCACTTCTGAAGAATGTATATATACATATATATCTAAACCAATCAAAGCGGTTAAATGCCCGTTTCTGAGACTTTAATCAACATTGTTAAATTCCAGGTTTTTGTTTTCTTGAATTTACTGCATGCAGTTGCGTACCCAGAAATTAATTTTTGGGGGATGCCATTGCCAACAAGGGCACCTATATGAAAAATGCAGAAGAGGCTTGAGCTTCCCCATTTTGTTAAGTCAGTTCTTTAAACTAAATTTAACACTTAAATATGCAAATACAACACATGCATACACACATTTGTATCTCAGACCCGCCCCCTCCTAAATTTTCTCATATAGACGCCTATACTTGCCATGAAAAAATAGACTTCTTTAATTTAGTATTATCATAATGTAAAAACTAAAGAATATATTATATCGATCTAATTTCTCTGTTGTAAAACTATTCATGAACTGATATAATTTTTATCAAGTTATAAAAATTAGAAAGCTGATTTAAGTATTTATAGATTACTGTCTGGGAGAAAAGAATATTTCTTGTAATTCTTTTCCCAGGGAGGGAACACTTTTTGTAATGCACTTCACAATCCCTTCCCCCCTTTCTTTACCTCTGGATCTATAGACAATGGCCCTGAAGAATAAGAATATTTGGACAGATAGAAAAAGCTTTTCTATTCTTTGCTTTTCACAGAAACTGACTTAGATGGAATCTCACTTTTCTCTTTTCCTATGCAAAGGAACATATGCACCCCCTCCCAAGATCTTTTTCGCAAAACCGAAATACTTCTAGATAATGTTCTTATTGTAGCACTAGCATATAGCCCGTCATATGACGGGATCAGTAAAATTTTTAATTTTCCAGAACTGTAAAGTACCCTATAATGCAAGTAAAAAAGGGGGTTTGTTTTTTTGACTGAAAATTATCTGGTACAAGCTGAATAATTTGTTTATCATTACTGATCATTTGTTAGTTTCCAACTTTAATTTATCTTGTCATATTACGTGATAGGATGGACACCAGAGGTTTTAATATTGACAGTGGCCGGACGATGGCCGATTGGTTAGGGTGCTGGCCTTCGGTACCAGAGTTCACGGGTTCGAATCCCACTGTGGCATGGCTGTTTGTAGCCGTTCGGAATCTGCTTTAAGCTATAGGTCCCGGTCTCATTAGCCCTCGTGTTGCAAAAAATAGACCGTAGTACTCCAAACAAAAAAAATACTGGCAGTGATTATTTGGCGGTATAGATGAATGATGTCCAAAATTTAGCGAATCCATTGCAAACCACCTGGTTATGTATAAAAAACAAACGCACATTTAAATTAAACACCAGAGATTTATTAGTCCGTGAAATAGACTCCTAGAGTTTTATGAAAAGAATTTGTTGTTAATACCGGTGATAAAATTTTCATCGCAACAAAAAGTAATCGATGATTCAACTTAAAATTGTCCCATGTATACCTAATCTATTATTTAATACAAATAGAAAAGAATTATTAATATAAAATTATGCAAATATAAAATTATTTACGTAATACCTAAGTTCAGTGATAAAACGTATGAAAATAAAGTATAAGATATTTAAATAATTTAAAATAAGAAACGATTATATGAGATGGTTAAAGGAATGACGTCATAATGCTAGAAAAAGAAATGTTATTTTTACCTATTTATTATGAGATAAATTTAATGTTCTGCTCTTAACCGGACAACAGAGTTTGAAATAATGACATTAAACACTGGAATATGGGGGAAGGAGTGGATTTCGAACGTTTTCGAACTCGCTTTGAATTTTTCAAACCCTAATTCATCAAAAATATAATATGGATGCCTCTATCCATTCCAGGTACAACCACATCATAAATTCACGGACAGATGGACAGACAACTTAGGATGTTATTATACAGGGGCTTATGGTAATTCTAAACTTAAAAAAAGAAGACAAAACTTAAAATATCTCCCCCATTTTTTTCAATTTCGAGAAAAAAATCTTGGGGGGTGCTTATGTCCCTTTGCACCCCCCTTGGGTACGCCTCTACACGACTCTTTTTATCTATTTAATTTTTTAATGCGTATCTTTCATCTTCCTTTGCTTTTTTCTGACAGTTATTAGTACTCTAGTGTTGTTTAACTTCAGCATTCTGGAAAATATATGAAATTTCATAAAGTTATCTGGACAGACATCTCAAAATGTCATCCGATTGTGTTTATGAATATGCCATGTGCTTATGCACAGTTTGTTTTATGTTGGTACAGAGCTCCAGCTGCTGGTACGGATTCTCTTGATGGTTGCCGTATCTTATCAGTGGGAGGTATCTATCTAATGACGTTTTTCAATCAAACGGTTGGGGTTATTATCCAAGTGTGGTAGGGCTCTCTGGTCAGCCTTGCTTCAAGTTTTATCTGTTGGTTTCAATTTATCTTAAACATAGTTATTTATAAATGTGCAGTAAATGTAACAACAAGAATATTTTTAAAAAATACAATAGAACCTCGATTATTCGAATTAATTGGGACCGAACCTACTTCGGATAATCGAGAATTCCTCAATAATCATCTAGTTTAATATGTGGTATCTTCATTGGGGCAACAACATTCTATTGTTTTATGACTCGGCAGTATGACCTTCCAAATTTCGAAATGGGGTGTGTTTTTGTTTAGAACAAGTGTGTTTGAAATTGGGGAAGGGTACAATCATACCGAGCATTCTGCCGAAGTAATTAGGACTAAATCTACTTCGGATAATCGAGAAATCATCAATAATCATCTAGTTTAATATGTTGCATCGTCATTGGTCAATAACATTCCATTGTTCTGAGACTTGTCAGCATGGCCTTGCAAATTTCAAAATGGGGTGTGTTTTTGTTTGGAACAGGTATGTTTGAAAGTGAGGAAGAGTACACTCATACCGATCATTGTGCTTGAGAGAAGAAATTCTAAAAAAGGAAATTCCAAAATATTTAACTGCACTCGTAGTTTGGAGAGGACGACTTATATACAAAAGGAATGCGGGAAAAAAGAAAACTTTAAAAGTGCATGTTTGTAAAGAGAAAATTTTGGATGATAGTAGAAAGTGAAGAAGAAACCGATTGTGTTTATGAATATGCCAAATGCTTATGTTACAGTTTGTTTTATGTTGGTACTGAGTGCCGGCTGGTGGTACGATTCTCTTGATGGTTACCGTATCTTATCAGTGGGAGGTATCTTTCTAATAATATGCTTTTCAATCAAACGGTTCGGGTTATTATCCAAGCTTGGCCGGCCCCTTTTTACAGTGGTATCTGATACCCAATACTTTTCAATAAGTTCATCTACTAAAGATAAACGGAATATCAAATGGGATTTTTTTTCCACGTTGTATTTTGTAAATAAGGCATGAGTTCAAAATGCAGTAGAACCTTGATTATACGAAGTAAGTTAATTTTTACCTTGACCTATCTCGAAGACATACAGAACATAATTGCTGAAGACCAGAGGTCACGATAGTAACCAAAATAGCTAATGAGCTACTGTTGACCTACTAGAGTTCCGTCATGGTCCGATTTTAATTTTGTCATACCCGGTAATGAGCAAATACTACAAAGGTAAGCTCATCTACCAGGAATAACTGAAGACCCAGATCCCTCAGGTGAACCCCGGGAGCGTGAAACCCGTGTATACTGTGAAGAAAGACCCCTTGGTGCAGAACACTAACGCTTTGTTCAGCTCTAACCTTAACTGGAGTTCTCAGGTAGCTGTGACCGTGACTGACCCCCAGGTATAATAAGCCTAGAATTTTGCGACTCGGGGCTTTTCAAAATTTTTTATGACAGGCGTCTGTAACCTGGTATTCCACTCGGCCTGTGATTGGCTGGTAAGTACATTGGCAGCGATTTCTAAAATTGGCGAAATATCTTGGCGATGCTTTCCACGATTGGCTTCTTATCCATTGATTTAGATTGGCTTCTTATCTATTTATTTCTCTTTATTTATCCATTATTTATTCCTTTATTTAGAAGAATTTGGAACGTACAAAGAATGGAAATTGAAAGTTCTAAAAGTATAGTTCTTGTAAATATTTCAGCTCAGCGTTTTATTAGAAAAAGTATTAAACAAAGCATGTAAAAGTTTCTCATTTCGGTAAACTATAATTAATTTAATTTGTAACTTAACTTTAATTAAATATCAGTAAGCCTTTAATTAAATATATACTCACCCCACCCCTCCCTTTGAAAAAAAAATTCTATGTACGATCCTGTCTCTTTCTGATTGTTGAAATAATATACAAATTCACGGAAAGCGTCGCCAAGATATTTCGCCAATTTTAGAAATCGCTGCCAATGTACTTACCAGCCAATCACAGTCCGAGTGGAATACCAGGTTCTAGGCGCCTGACTTTTTACGGAGGTGTTTCGACCATGTGGAGGCTTCCGCGACTTTTGACCGGAGCCAGCTTTTTAGCAATTACGTTCGGGAGACTCGTAAAGTTCGCTTATATAACGAACGGCAAGGTCTCGCACACCGACAGGGGATAGTTTGGGTTCGCGTTGCAACCTGGAAAGGCCTCTCCATCGTGTGACAATATTTCATTCTTTTTTTACGACTTGTAATCCAAGCAACAATCCTTTACATTTCGAATTGTTTGGGGATATTAGAATCCCTTTGTATATAGCCAGTATTTATTCCAGAAATAAAAGTGATTCTGTTATGTCTGTGATCCTTCTTCACGCTACCACTTGACTGAAGAACATTGAAGACAATACCTGAAGGAGGTATACCACTGATGTTGTCTCTCATTTAACACTAACCAGAGGACACGTACGACTTGAGCTCGAGGCCACGGACGCGAGAGACGTTGTCCCAGGATTATCCGAAGTAATTGGGACCGAACCCTACTTCGGATAATTGAGAACTCATCAATAATTATATAGTTTAATATGTAGTATCATTATTGGTGCAATAACATTCGTTTGTTCTGAGACTTGTCAGCATGGCCTTCCAAATTTCGAAATGGGGTGTGTTTCTGCTTTGAACAGGTATGTTTGAAAGCGGAGAAGAGCATACTCATACCTTGAGTTGTGCTTGCGAGAAGGAATTCTATAAAAGGGAATTCCAAAATATTTATCTGCACTCTTGGTTTGGAAAGGACGGCTCACTGAATCTCATCATACAAAAGGAATGTGGGAAAAAAGAAAACTTTAAAAATGTATGTTTGTAAAGAGAAAATTTTGGTTGCTTGTAGAAAGTGGAGAAAAAGTTGAAGAAGAGACCTTCTTCGGTTAACGGAGAGTTTTAGGTTAATCGAGGTTCTACTGTATTTATAAATGTGCAGTAACATGTAACAACAAGATTTTTTTAAAAAAATATTTATATAAATATGTAAATAATTTCGGTTTATATTCGTTTAAGTATTATGGGAGATTTTAATGAAAAATGACTCAATAATTTGTATCTGTAACGGTATTTAATCGGAGAAAATAATGACATGAATATAGTTGTAATGGTCTTCCAATGACTGTTACTAGTATATATAAAAAGCAGTATAGCTATCGTTTTATAGAACTAATTTAACTGTAGCATCTTGTCTCTTTTTCAGAAAGGAAAAAAATTGTCTATGGATTTTATTTATCCTTTGTAATTCAGAATTTCCCTTTAAATGTTACCAAAACTTTCTTTTCAATAGTAGTATACCATTCCTAATATAAAAAAGTAATTAAATAAAAAAACAAAAAATAAAAATTCATCGGCAAAAAATGTATATTTATTACAAAGTTTAAAATATGTTGAGTGCATCTATTATTATATAAATCTTATTTTTATTATTATTTTGTATGCGAAATTAGAATTAACATTCGCTCATTTTGAAAAAACGAAAAAGAATTTCAAATGAAGGTTGTTTTTGTCCCATTTAACACATTGTATGCGGGACACGTACTAGTACGTTTCCTGACGATTGATACTTCAGCTAGGGTCACGTACTAGTACGGGTTAGTGCAACAACATGGTTTGTTTGTGGGTACAAAAATAACGGTATATACAAGAAAATGAAGCCGAAAGTTCTTGTCTACTACCTAGATTCTGGAAATATTTAGACAAATAAAAACTAGTTTTTACATCAGTCGATGCGGAACCACAGAACGTGAAAAAATTAAAAATATATACTACTATTTCTATTGGATTTTTCATATTTATTTCATATTTTTCTATTATAAATATATCCACTAAAGATATATATTCTTGTTTACAAAATCTTATGGTTGTGATTTATACATTTCTATTTATATATTTGTTTATATATTTCAATATTAAAATACGACAAGTGGTTAAAAAATTAAATAATTTTCGATCTAATGAGATTTAACTAAATAACTAAATTTTCTTCGCAAAACATCCACACAATTCCGCTGCGAAATCGTCGGTACCGGAGTTCGTGGGTTCGAATCTCACTATGGCATTGATGTTCGTAGCCGTTCGAATTCGGCTTTAAACAGTAGGTCCCGGTTCATTAGCCCTCGTGTGCAAAACAGTAGACCGTAGCACTCCAAACCCAAACCCCAACCCGCTGCGAAATGGACCAGCACACAATGGGTTAAGAAAATACCTTCAAATATTAGTGATTCTAGAATAACCCTGATAAATTATTATCAAAACTAAATATTTTTTATAATATTTGGTAGACCCTTTTTAATGGTCTAAGAAAATTTTATTCAAAACAATGTATAACTTTTTTGTTTTCGAACAGTATGATCAACCAACCTTCATATATTTAAAACTAAATAATATTTTGTAATGATAGATGATCATTTATGGTCTAGGAAAAAATTTGCTTTTTTTTTTTTGCACCAGTATGAGTTAACCAACCAACCTATATCAAAACTATATAATTTTTTGTAATGATAGATGATTATTAATGATCTAGGAAAAAAATTTGCACCAGTATGAGTTAACCAACCGACCTTTATATATCAAAACTAAATATTTTTTTGTAATGATAGATGATCATTTATGGTCTAGGAAAAAATTTACTTTTTTTTTTTTTGCACCAGTATGAGTTAACCAACCAACCTATATCAAAACTATATAATTTTTTGTAATGATAGATGATTATTAATGATCTAGGAAAAAAATATTTTTGCACCAGTATGAGTTAACCAACCAAACTTTATATATCAAAACTAAATAATTTTTTGTAATAATAGATGATCATTTATGGTCTAGGAAAAAATTTATCTTTTTTTGCACCAGTATGAGTTAACCAACCGACCTTTATATATCAAAACTAAATAATTTTTTGTAATGATAGATGATCATTTATGGTCTAGGAAAAAATTTACTTTTTTTTGCACCAGTATGAGTTAACCAACCAACCTATATCAAAACTATATAATTTTTTGTAATGATAGATGATTATTAATGATCTAGGAAAAAAAATGTTTTTGCACCAGTATGAGTTAACCAACCAACCAACCTTTACATATCAAAACTAAAAAATTTTTTGTAATGATAGATGATCATTAATGGTCTGGGAAAAAATTTACTTTTTTTTGCACCAGTACGTGTTAACCAACCAGCCTTTTTATATCAAAACTAAACAATTTTTATAATATTAGACTCTTATTGATGATCTAGGAAAAATTTTTTTATTCAAAACTAAGTGTAGCTTTTTTGTTTTACCCCAATAGGATCAACCAACCTTCATAGATTAAAACTATTTTATTTATATTTGACCTGTGTTAAAGATCTACGAAGAAATTTAATTTTTTTTTTTATGAGCCAATAAAAGCCAACCAATTAATGATTTAGAAAACTTTTTATTCCATGCATATCTTTTTATTTTTTTATTGAATCAAATATAGATTGTTCCAGTAAAGACATTTTAGCTATGTTTCTTTAATGTGAATCTAAATATGACTCCGTTAGTCCTTCACGTTTGTAGTAAATCCTTTTAGGTCATTTAACGGGTCATTTGACGGGGGAATACTAGAAGATAACCATAGGGGCTGAAACTGTAGACTTTATATGATGACACCTTTTATATGATGTGTTATACGAGGGCTTTTATTGTTTGTAACGAGATCGTTCCAAGTTTTGTATGTTACAGCCTAAAAATAGGAAAATTTTAGATTTGACCTTACAAGTTAAGTTCTTTCAGATTTTACCCGATAAAAGAATTATTCACAAAGAAGGTGTATGTAATAACACCCTGTTCTGGGGGGTGCTATACTTGCGTTAAACATGCCCGCCTACTTTACTGGGGCGTAGGTTCGTAGATCGCCGCTTGGATGCATAGAATTAAAATAATTCCTCTAAAAGCTTAGACGGACACAAATTATATTTACAAGATTTATGGAACATTAGAGTAAAACAAAATGTCATATTTAGAACCTCGGAGCATGTCTAAAATCAGAAAGAATTAACCGAGCATTTTCATATCCAAAAGTTCAATTCTCTCGCTACAAAACATAGAGATTTCTCCAAGTAGAAGACCCGAATCCAACTGCCCTCTTGCAGATCTTCTCTCCCTCCTTCGGAGGGGGCTCAGCATTCTCGAAACTTGATCCCTGCCGAAAAGAGAAGTCCTCCCTTCCAGATGTACTGCCGGCCTGCACAAACACAAACAAGCGCATCCGTAAAACCTTATCACCCCCCCCTTTGCCGGCCGGCTCCTATTTCTCCAAGGAACGCCGGGTGCAAGGGGTCCATGGGGGCGATTTTGCAGATATCAAGAAGGGCACATATCTGCTGAACACTGGTCGTGCGGTCCAAATTCCTTACAATGTAATTGTACATTCGGTTAACAGCTGCAAGATTTTTAATGAAATTGGGAATTGCTCGTTTAAAAGAAGAATGGTTAGTGGAAGAAGATGGGAAAAGAAAGTATTTCTGATTGGTCAAGCAATCATAATAGACTTTTGTTGTTTGTAAAGTATTTGGCTACCCCCTACCAGTATTGATTCCCAATAGTTTCATTATTTAGACCAATGCATAGAGGAGTAAGAGGTCAAAACATCTCTGCAAAAGAAATATAAGATTGCCATCAACCTATTCCCAAAAGGAAAACTCATTTTAAGAAAACATAAAAATTCTACAAGCTATTTTTTAATGATATAAAAAAATACCCCATATCAGTGGAGGCCTAAGGCTAAAGCGGACCTTAGGCAACATTGTAATTTCGGGCCTATTTTTCAGTCAGGACATATACTTTGCGTTTGGTAGTTTGGTTTTAAAGCATATAGTATGTAGTCCTATTTAATTATCGGATTCCAAGAAAAAAAGGAAAAATTATATACACGTACAAAAATTAAATAAACATAATTTATTAAAACAAACAAACATAAACATAATTTATTAAAACAAAAAATACTTAAACAAATATACCTAGATTGATTAGTTATACTGCTTTTTTTTTCTCACTTTTAATTCTGAAAACACGTCAGTTAGTTTCTCATAATTAATAGAGTTATTTAATAACTCTTCTTCTGTGTAGAGTAATGATAAACTACTTAATTTTTGTTGGCCTATTGTGGCCATATTTTAGGAGTTCCAGAAAGTATTAACTATGAATCCAAAACAATCTATTTGCCATTAGGTCTAGGTACTTAAGTCTTAATTGCACAATCTTCAATCACAACTCACATAAGACACTCAGGAGACACTGATTTTAATAGCTACGTTTGACTATATAGCTACGTAAACACGTGCTGACATGCATAGTAAAGGATAGATAAGCGCGTGGATTCGTAAGCACGGGAACGCTCGCCCACACATGTCGACTTTATCAATCAGCGATGCGGCATAATTTGGATACGTTTCAGAAATAATTATGAATATCATGTTTCTCTGCTAAATAAAAATTAAAATTAAAAACCTAATTTTAGGGCCCCAAAAATTACGGGCACGTGCCTAAGTTGCCTAGGCCTTAGTCCGCCCCTGACCCATATGCATTAACCCCTTAACAGTTTCATTTTCTTCCCGAATTCAATCCGAAAAATGTCACATTTTTTTTATTGCATACTTTTGTTCCTTTTATATTTGTAAGCTGGAAAATGTTATTAAAAGTAATATTTCTAATTATTTTAAGCATTTATAACAACTTATTTACAGGAAATTACAGTTTCTTTTCTCACTCATGTACACTAGACAGGGAAGTGACGTTTACAGTTATGCAGATAACAAATATTTTCGATTACAATTACTACACAATTATTTTCGAATGCAAATACTACAAATACATTTATTTACTTTTTATTTTTTTTTTTTTTTTCAAAGATCAGATTTAGTGCGATAAATCTTGAAAGAGGTTAAGAAGAGTAGTTCATCGTCCCAGCCCGGACAAAAATATCCAGTTTCTTTTCGAATTCTTTTGCTGGTATCATTTTTCTAAAATGAACACACATAGCACTTGTTTGTAGGTCTTAGCTTTTTATCTGTAGGTAGAATTACTTCTAAAAAATCTCTCTTTGTCAGTCTCCCAAAACCTCCAGCCGAAATCAAGCCAAAAACTCAAAGATAAAAACTCGCCGTGCAATGCAAAACCTATCAGAAAGTCCGAGCATTCAAACGAAACAGAATACACTTCAAAAACTAACATCTTGTGGACATCTGTAAGACTAATTTAACCTTAAAAAACAAAAGACACAGCCAAAACAGTGAGAACGACAAAGAAATCAGATTACCCGTACGCCGTACGGGCAAATCATTAAAGGCGCAGTAAAGACACCCGTACCATGTACGTGCAAAACAGGCAAGGGGTTAATGGGTTAATTACTCTCGAAACTTAAATTTTACTCTCTTGTATCTAGTCAAAGATATTTCAAAAGTTTATTCGACATAGAATTTCTAAACTAGGGTTATGGCCCTAGCGGTTCACAAAAACCCACTTGTTTGTGTGAGAACAAAATTCCGGAACCTCCTTTCCATAGCACGGTATGACAGTGCTCGAAATGTTATTTCTCCTTTAAAAGCCTCTTCCATCTTCGGAAATACACCGTCGTGCCTGGGGGAGGAAACTGGCTCCGTTCCAAAAGCACTTTCAGACAAAGAGCGAGGGGAGGAGAGAAAGTAGGTCAGTAGTGTCGAAGGCGCAACCGGGGATCGGACCACACCAGCGGTAACAGTTGGCCGGGATAAGCTTTATCTATCTATGCATCATTATCATCCTCTCTCTCTCCCTCTCTCTTCATATATATATGTTACTGTGAAAAACTAAAATCTGGAGAATGTCGACTTTCACCGGTGAATGTCAACATTCACGTAGTCGTTTGGTGTATGTCCGAAATATTTGCTAAATACACTTATTTTTGACTTACACCGGTAAATGTCGACATTCACCATTCACTACTGGTGAATGTTGAACATGTCGGATATTTATATTTTCTTTTCCGTAATTGAGTCAAATCTAAAGTACATGTAACTGTTGAACTTAGAACAAACCGAACAGTCTTAGAACAGAAAATCATATTGATAGTTAACTTAATTATCTGATTGACGTTATACTATCTTATTTGTTGCAAGAATTTAAACTGTTATAGCAATTTGAATTGCACAAGAGTCTCTTACATTTACAATGGCATTTAGTAGTGAAACATTTCTTTTTGCAATGACAGCGTTTATATGCATGCCCTCCACTTCTCGAATGAGTTGCAGCGGCTTCTCTCGGCGACATTTCATGAGAAAAAAATCTCATCCATGGAGAGTAAATTTTCTTTACAAAATATAAACTGATTACGGGTGTAAAGCTGCTTAAGTTACCATTTTTGTTTACTAATTTATAAAAGTCGGAATCTTCCATTTCAACAACAACCGCCAATACGTTTTGGGCATCTGTTCTACCACGGTCGACATCAGGGACTTGTATTCGCACAGTGTCATTAATTTGAGCAGGAGGAAATTTTTTGGAGGGTTTGTAACATTTTCGTTGCATGCATTAAAATTATCTTTTGCGGCCGCTTTTTTTAATAGAAATAAACTTCTGCTGTTTAGTCAGGGCTTGTTAACAAACATAGTAGGTTCAAACTCCTCTTCGATATTTTCCTTTGGAATGTACACAGGGACTTTGGAGTATTCCTTCATGATATGTGTTTTTATGACATACATTATTATATGTTTAAATAATAAAATATGATTTAAAAACGTAATAAAAAATATTTTTTTCAACATTCATCATCTGTGCATGGGGATTGTCGACATATACCAGTGATAGTCCAAATATATAAGATTATAATCAAATATTCGGTCTTTCACCGAGGTATTTGGTGTATGTCGACATTCACCGGTGAATGTCGACATCCTCCAATTTCGGGCATTCACAGTAACATATATAATCAAAGAAATAAGGAAAACTAAAATTAGAATCACATACTTAATAAACAGAAGAACCAGATGTCAGATAACAATGAAAAAAGTAAAGGAATTGATTAGATGTTTGCTAATAACATTCAAAAATCTAGATTCCAGTTTGGGTTTAAAGCGATTTGATGTGTACACAACCCTTGCACTCAGTACAAACATAGAAATAATTGGTTAATTAAACCAAAATTTGAACAAAAAAATTACCTTTAGCATACCAGTTAAATTAGAAATAAGCCCAAAACATAGCAATACAGTAGAATGCAATTCATTTGCCCAAATAGGTCTTGCCATATTTAAAGTAATAAAAACATTTACCGTCTCTAAAAACTATAAATAATTATTAAGTTAATATAATCATCAGATTTTGTTATAAACAATATATATATATATGCTTGCGCGTGTGTGTGTGTAAGGAAAAGTAAACTAGATCGGGAAGCTAATGTAAGAATTTTGTATAAAACCTCTAAGACACCCTGAGAAAAATCTCAGGGGTTTTCAAATCTGGAGTAAAGGGCAAAGACTTCCGCGTCCTTTTGCTTTCCCCTTTTTAAATCCTAACCTAAATCGACCACTGGGGCTATAATTTAAGCCCTCAGAGAAGGGATCTGACCAATTATAACTCTACATTGCCCTAGCGGACAATTTAGGAAATTTCCAAACAAAAAGGAGATGCATGCTATCGAAAGTAGATTTTTTTCCCTAGAGTTTTTCCCACAAATTTTAACTGAGATGTTGACCCAGGTGTTGAGGGCCTGCTACTTATAACTTCATGCTAGCTGACCCCTCCGTTTGTCGTGTCCCTATAATGAAGTGAGAACTCGTCTCCAACGTTCTGTTAATAAACGTTTTTAACTAAAACGGTGTCATTTTTATGGGCCATGACTGGAACCACCCAGCGTGAAGTCCGTATTATTATGTGTGCTTGTGTGTGTATGTGTGCGTGTGTGTGCGTGCGTGAGTGAGTGAGTGAGTGAGTGAGTGAGTGAGAGAGAGAGAGAGAGAGAGAGAGAGAAAGAAAGAAAGAAAGAGAAAGAAAGAGAGAAAGAAAGAGAGAGAGAGAGGAAAAGTAAACTTGATCGGGAAACTAATGTAAGTGTTTTGCATAACACCCCAAAGACGACCTGAGAAAATTCTTTGGGGTTTTCAAATTTGAAGTCAAGGGAAAAAAAACCCGCGTCCCTTTGCTTTCTCTTTTTTAACCCCTAACCCAAATTGACCACTTGGGCTACAAATCAAATTCTATAGTGCCTACCGGTCACTTTAAGGAGATTGTGAATAAAAAGGGAATGCTCTGTGTCGAAGACAGATTTTTTTTAAGAGTTTTTTTTAGATTTCAGAGATTTGTATTAGAGTCTTATTGCTAAATAGGTATATTAGATGATCTCTCAGTTGGACCCGTCCCTAAAATAAAGAGAGCACCCATCCAGCCGAAGCTGTGGTCATAAATATTTTTTGTAATTGAAACGTTATCTTGCTTTATCCCACCAAATGGCTATAACTGCAATACCCCGTCGTACAATACTTAAATTAGTTTTACTGTTTTATATGTATTCAGTGCGCACAAGTAAATGAGAGACTCGTCTTTGCGAAACGCTAACCACCGTGCAAGAAAGGCGTCGAATCGTGCGAAATTCAAATCAATTTTTTTTCCTTTGCCCGCGAGCGTTTAGAATGAAACGCTTACCTTAAACGGCGTCACCTCCTACAAAAACTTTCAATTTCACAAAAAACGAACGAGTTCTGTCCGATATTTCATTTTCTCCCGCCTACAAAGAGGCCGCTTCCCACGTTCGGAAAACGAACGCCTGTCCCCCGCAGGAACCGAGTGACCTACATGAGTCATCCGAGAGAACACTTTCGCGAGGGGCGCTTCTCCCGAATCGGACGCACGAGCGGGTTTCCACATACGTCAAACATGAAATGCTTCTCATCAAACATAGGTAATGCTCTGAGATTCAGTGAATAGCAATCGTTACTTTTAACCCCTTCCCGAGCTGAACTCGGGTAGGCGAAATATACCATCCTGGCTCATCCCGAGTGTAGCTCGGGCACTGTGCAATCAGTCTTTCCCGAATTATTTCACATGTGCTTTATGTGGTTTCGAATGCTTTTGCTTACTTATCTGGCTACTAGATTATTTACTGCTCAAAGAGAGACAGCAGAGGGAAGAAGGTAAGGAGAGAAACAAGGTTCTACTGTCCACATTGCGATGTTGGCAGGCTTGCAACTGCTGAGGTACTTTCAAAAAGGTGAGAAAAGTGACAAATAATACAGAATAAGTGACTAAAAAGTGAATAAACATTGAAAAAATAAGCGATTTTTTTCTCCTCTTGATTACAGATTCTATTATTAAGATTTTTCTATTTATTTTAACTCTAAATCAAATGATTCGTGCAAGACATGATTTTAGCATCAAATACAAAAAAGGTTAAAAATTTTGTTTAAAACAACTCAACATTGCTTTTTATTCAAGAAAATCTGTACATTAGATTTGAATACGTACAATACATTAATTTTATAATCACAATTTTCAGCATATATTAACGATGTTTTGAAATATGTACATAGCTAGATTAGAGTATCTAAACAAAAATTGTGAAGAAAAAGAAAAAGAGAAATGTGTGCTTTGACGTAAATTACTTTAATGTATTAAATGTACATTTCAGTACAAATGTACATTTCAGGAACTTCTTTGTGACTTCTTAAAATCACTTAATTCTGGAAACCATATGACTAATTACATTTTAATAAGAAAAATAAGATTAGCGCATCCCATTTTTGGTCTTTTATTAAAATATTTTGTTATTAATTCAGATTTTCTTTTTTCAACAACAAACTTTTGCTGTGATACACCATGAAAAAAGTGACTGAAAGTGACTGTTTACTTAAAAAAGTGACTAAAAGTGATCAATTGTAAAAAAAGTGACTAAAGGTGAGAAAAGTGACAGAATTGCAAGCCTGTGTTGGTCTCTGTGCAGTATCGTGTTTTCGATTTTCTCATACACGACCAAATTTTGATTAATAATTTCATAATCATTTGTGTAAATGCATAGGATATAAATAAAATTTAATTCAAGACAAAAGCTAGGTATTCTAAGCTTTATATTTATAGTTAGTGTGAATTGACTCCAAAGTTTAATGATTGCTGCGTTCAGAAAGCCAACTATACAGGTAAATTACTCATTTACTTAAATTGGTTTTGTTACATTAATTTTTAGAAAATTTTGTATGCGAACGATGCTATTATGTTTAAAAAGGTATATATGTATAAAAATAAGCATAAAAAATTGACATTTTTTGACCCACAATCCCGAAATAAAATGAACCTGGAAGGGG
>CM063499.1:2886301-2921301 GCA_032207245.1 Pardosa pseudoannulata | reverse complement strand
AACCCAATGTATCCCCCGTTCGGTATCCGAGACTCTGCCGCTCCCTATATGAGCGGACTTTACGAATCTCCCGAACTAGAAAGCTGGCTTCGGTAACAAACGCGAAAGCCTCAACGAGGTCAACACACCTACGTAAAAAATGACGAAAAGCTCTAAGTCACAGGATCACAGAACGGGTTTGGCACAAAACTGTCTGGGCCTAGCCCTCTAGTTCTGTGATACGAACGATTTGGGCAAACAACTAATAGAATTGAATTGGCTATGAGTGGGTAAAGGGATACATAAAAACTAGGCAATGGTTGCTTAAGTTTGGGCAGAAAAATAACACAAAAACAAAATAAAGAGTAATGGGAGAGAGGATTACAGCATACGAGATGCCAGGTAAGCAGTGACTGACCAATTTAAGGTCGGGAGAGACAGATTAATCACTGAGAGGTTACAGCAGAAAAACAATTAAAAAAAAAAGCACTGAGTCGCAAAATTGTAGGCTCTTTATACCTGGGGGTCAGTTACGATCCCGCCAACTGTTTTTGGGGTCAGTTAAAATCCCAGTTACTTGAGAACTCCAGCTAAAGTTACAATTATATTTTTTAGCCGAATTCACATTCACTGGCTGTCCTTTTTCAGAATTTCCGAGCATTCATTAACGAGATCCATCAGGGGCGTATTCGTCAATTCAATCCGACTGTCAAGATAGCAGACTCTGCGACACCACGCTATTGTCCTGGTAAACAGGTGTACTCCAATCAGCTATTTTGGATCGTGCTCGGACAAAGGGGAGTCTTCACAGGATGTAGCTCAGTGATAAAGCACTCGCTCTTGCATGCGAGATGTGCTGGGTTCGAATCTGAGTTCTTCAAAAATCTGTCATTAGAGTCGCGGTTGCTCAATCGGGAAAGGGTTCGACCTCGTAACCGAAAGATTCGGAGTTCGAGCTAGCCAAAAATCCGCTTTGTTTATTGATGGCGGATGAGGGAGGTAAAATAGGTTCGTTGTCACAATGTTCTCCAAGTTCGCAACCGGTAGCTCTGGAGGTCTCAAGCAGATCCGTAACTAGGTCCTTTGACGCCCGTGGCAAAAAACTGGTCTGCGCCCCTACCACCAAATATAGTGAGAAAATATATAAACATGTTTTTTATATCATATATAAAGAATGGATTCAAAATATTTTGTTTCATTCTTAAAATGTTCCTAGTATATTAATTTTTAATTTTACCTTATTAATGAACTTTTTGGGGATATTATTTTGCTGATAAACTGAACAGTTTATTTGAGGAGAATAATTTTTGTTTAGACGTTAAATTTTAATAAAAAATTGACGAATTTCTAATTTTAAGTTTAGTTTAATAATTTTAATAAATTTAAAACTTAAAACGAATACTCGAATTTATATTAAAGCATATTAGGGGTGTTTAGTAAACATTTTGTAAGAATATATTTTGAGAAAACATACTTTGGTATATATTATTATACAAAATATATATTGATATTTGTTTTCTCTTCGTATACCCAAAAGTACATAAGACTGATTTCTTTAAAATAAATATAAAAGAAAAAGTGCGAAACATCCGGCTGAAACTCTGGCCAGATACCCGGTATCCGCTATCCTGCTAATTTGGCATCCGTTGCATCTGGCAATTATCTGGCAGTAAATCCGGCTTAAAGTTATACACCGAGAAATAAGATAAATATAACAACAAAAAAAAATGAAAAATGTTAAACAATATGCTATATCAAACAATGCATATTTGAAACATTATGTAAAAAAAAAAACATAAAAAAAGTTTGAAGAAAAAAAAAATTAGGTTTATTTATACACTTCATTACAAAAAATCATAAACCATTCTTTTTTCAGTCTCAACTGCGCCGAACGATGGCCGATTGGTTAGGGTGCTGGCCATCGGTATCGGAGTTCGTGGCTTCGAATCCCACTGTGGCATGGATGTTCGTAGTCGTTCGGAATCGGCTTTAAATTGTAGGTCCCGGTCTCATTAGCCCTTGTGTTGCATAAAAGTAGACCGTAGCACTCCAAATAATATACCCAAAATGAACTCACAAAATATTTTGATTCTTAAAATGTTCCCAGTACATAATTTTTTTATTTTTCTTCCATTTTTAACGTATTAATACTTTAAAGTATTTTTCAACACTCTGAGAAATTTATTTTGCTAATAAACTGAACATTTTATTAAAGGGGAATACAGTGAAACCTCTCTGATCGGCCACCCCACCGTTCCGAGGATATTTGGCCGCTCAGAGCGGGTGGCTGCTCTGAAGGGTTTTATTTACTATTATAAGATAATTACTATAATGCGTAATATAAACAAGGCTGCCATGTATTCTTATTTTAAAATGAAATTGAAAACTTATCTAAATAGAAAATAGTACTTTATTTCATGCTCTCTTACATTTTTTAAAAAAAGGCTGCAATTTGTGTTTTAAGTTTTTACTTTTCTCTATAACAAAAATTTTTTAAATCTATTTTTTACTTATTAAAAGCAGGAAATTGAAGTCTTCATATTCCTTCAAAATCAATTTTTTTTCTTTAATGACTTCAGTGATTTGCGTTCTTCCGCAGTTAGATAATTCAACTAACTTTCTTGCCGATTTGCCATTTTCATATTCAAGCAGAACTTCAATGCGCTGGTCGAGAAAATGCGTATCGACATCGTTGGAACTCAGATCACTAACAAACTAATGAAATGGAACTGGCGTGAATGACATTTTGGATGACAGAGGTGCAATTCTTCCTTTACTGCACCTATTGGAATTCTAAACAAAGGCCCTAGGATGCCTGCAACATCTGAATGTCCAGTTCCTCCCTCAGTTTCTATGAGTAGTTCAATAGGGATTCCCTATTTGAATGGTGTGGGGATAATACAAAAGATATAACAGATTTAATGTTTCTAAGAAAGGGAAGGTATCATGAGAATGGACTTCGCAAATTATTCCTGGGGCTTATATCCAACCATAAAATTAACCTCGAGTTTTTCCACCCAAAATTAAAGCACTGAGTGAGTAGAATTTTCCGAAAAATGAAATGGGCAATCCCACTCCGTGGCCGTTTAGAGGGGGTTGGGTGACCACTAATACAGGTTATTTTACCATTAGGTCTATGAGTCAAAAAATCCATTCCATGAAAAAATGACCGTTCAGAAGGGTGGCCGCTATAGAGGGGTGGTCGCTCGGAGAAGTTTCACTGTACTTTTTATTTAAACGTTGAATTTTTCATTAAAAATGAATACCTAAATTTAAATTTTTAAATTTAGTTTTAATAACTTTAATAAATTCAAAATTTAAAATGAATACCCGGATTTATATTAAGGTATATTAGGTGTGTTTGGTAAACATTTTATAAGAATCTATAAGAAGTTTAATCTCTAGGAGCATTTAAATAAAAAGTAAGAAAATTCATAAAAAATAATTTTTAAACACATTGCATTTTATAATAAAAAGAAGTATTTTTCAACTTTTCCTTATTTCAACTCGGGTACGAATCATCCTCATTCGGACCCCATTTTCATCCCGGTGCGACGCCCCTATGACTGATGCGCCCGTGGCAAATGCCACCTCTGCCAGGCCCTAGTTACGGCCCTAGTCGCAAGCCAAGGCTGGGGGTTTCCTGCTTCTAAATTACGTGGATCCATGCACTGTTACTGGCGTCCTTAACCACTCACATGCCGTGCTTTACCTCGTATGGGCGTATATATACGTCCTACTCAGTCAGTGCTTTAAGGCATCCGTCTGAGTTCCGAGAACTTTTTTCTTTATACGTAGAAACTAGTTCATGTTTTTACATTTTTAAATTTATTTTTTATATTATCATAGAGAATTGCACTTAAAAATTTATTCCCGGAGAAGTTTTAGTAAAATTTCTAATAAATGAAGAAAAATTAGTAAAAAATCGGGTTTTTTCAAAAAGTCTAATTTTTTAATAAATTAAATTATTTCAATATTTTTTGACGCAACACATTTCTTATACACTGGACTAGTGAATCACCTAAAATCTTTGCTTAATTTACATTTGGCAAAAAATTTTGGTCCTTCAAAATCATACACATTGAATTTTTAACGAATTTTCATTACCTTTATATCTAACTATGAGTGTAACATCATTAAAAATGATCCAAATTTAAAGCTTTTAGGTCATTCACTAGTAAATACTATCAAAAGCATTCATAATAATTTTCAACAAAATATTTTAAGAACTTTTTGAGAAATCACATTTCAAGTTTCGACATTTTATTAGAAATACCGTTCTGAGAAAAACGATTTTGAAATTTATGAAAGCACATATAATTATTAAAAACTTAAAATACATGTTTAAAATTCCCCACACTTTCTTGCTTCCAAACTTTCTATAATTGCCAAGTTGCTAATGATTAAAAATACTTGAAAAATGTTTAACCTAATCTTCATGAAAATTAAAAAAGTTTTGTCCAAAAAAAGCTCTTTAAAAGGCTTTAAATTCACAACTTCCGGTTCCGAAGTCGCTACTTCCGTTTTGTTTTGACAGCTGTCACTGATGTTTAAACAGCTGTCACTTTTCTTTAAAATGCCGTAGAGACAAAACAAAAACAGATTTAGAAGCCTAAAAGTTGAAATTTTACGACAAAGAAATAAAAAAAAAATATGATTTTTGGCAAAAAATGACGTTTTCAACGTAGACGGATACCTTAACTGATTTGGGCGTATATATAAGCCTCCCTTTAGAACGTTTCTTAGTAATTCCTTGTTTTCAATAAGAACCCTCACTTATACATCAATAACATATACGAGGTATACTCATACACATTACTCGGCAGTATCGACTATACAAAGAGAATAGTAGGTTTGGTTTGGTTTGGTTTGGAGCGCTATGATCTACCGTTTTGCACACGAGGGCTAATGAGACGATAACAGTAGAGAGACTGCGGTAGTTAAGGTGTTAAGGTACACATGCTCTTCAACAGAGGTAAATGAATAACAACTTAGCTGTGTTCAGCATAAAGATATATACTCAAGAGCCAAAACATGATGACCACCTGTGAATAACGAGTTGTCCCACCTTTGGCGCGCAACACAGCTTCAACCCTCCTTGGCACGGATGCCACAAGTCATTGGTAGATGGCCGGAGGCAGATTGTGCCAGATGTTTAAGCAACGATAACTCAAATCCGAGATATTGCGAATGGGTGGTCTTTGAACTCTGAGCTGCCGTCCCATGACATCCCAAATGTGTTCTATCGGATTGAGATCCGGTGAGTTAGGTGGCCAGGACATTAACTGGAATTCAGCATCATGTTCCTGGAACCACTCCAACACAATTTTAGCCTTGTGACATGGGGCGTTGTCCTGTTGGAACATTCCATTTCCAGCTGGAAAAACAGAGGCCATGTAAGGGTGCAACTGGTCCGCAAGGATGTTCAGATACCCTGTAGCATTCACGGTCTGCTCTACTACAACCACGGGTCCCAGAGAGGCCCAAGAGAACGTCCCCCAAAGCATAATACCACCACCACCGGCCTGTGTATGACCTACTGTACATTGAGGGAGCAACTGTTCGCCTGGAAGACGGCGTATCCTGACACGGCCATCGGCTTGATGAATGACAAACCGTGATTCATCTGACCAGGCAACTCTCTCCCACTGATCCATGGACCAGTCCCGATGTTCCGGAGCCCAGCGTAGACGCAGTTGGCGATGACGCTTGGTCAGCAAAGGCACACGAGTGAGACGTTTGCTGCGTAGCCACATATCCAACAGTGTTCGCTTAACAGTGTGCTCCGATACTATTCTACTTGGCCGTGTGTTGTATTGGGTTGTCAGCTGAGCCACCGTCTGGCTCCGGTTTTGCTTCACCATGCGAGACAGTCTCCGAAGACCTTTCTCTTTGATAGCGTATGGACGTCCAACAACATGTCGTCTACTGCTGGTTTCACCGTCATTCATCCACTTTGCGCAAGTACTGACAACTGTAGACCGCGAACAACTCACGAGTCGTGCCGTTTCGGAAATACTTGTTCCGAGCCTTCGAGCCATTACAATCTGTCCTCTATCGAAATCGCTTAGATCCGCCGCCTTTCCTATCACACACAAAAGTAAGTGAAAGAATGATTCTTCAGACTCTCCAGCAGCAGTTAACTACTACTTCCACCTGATCACGTGCCTTCCATGCCATCCAGGCGAGTTTATTGCAAAATGTAGGGGTGGTCATAATGTTTTGGTTCTTAAGTGCATGTTTGTATTTCCAGATGGATAGGAAAAAATACACTAAAAACTAAAAAGTAATGTATAAGAGATATCTCGTAAAAAAAAAGCTTACAGATTTGTGGTCAATAATGTTAAGATGTATTGAAAATATTATTCATTAAATAGAATAAGTAGTTGAAAAATTTATTAAAATTCATTAAAAAAAAAGCAGTAATACCGATCAATGTTACTTTGGCCGGGAAACAAGTGTTTACATTAGGCATCGCTGTGGACACAGAAATCAAAAATAAATAAATAATTTACCCAAAAGTAATCCGAAAACGAAAAAGGAAAAAACAAAACAAAACAAAAATTAGAATGAAACAATGAAAAACAAAAAGCTATCTATCCGATTTGAGGGAGGAATAAAGGTATCGGGTATACTAACAAATGCTCCAGGCCTTTTTAACAGAAGATCGTAAACAAGAATCGAATGTAGAACAGAATTAACAATTTTGGTAAGACGAGAATCTCGTGTATGAATAATGTGTAACAAGAAAATAAATGATTAAGTAGACAATATATTATGAACTGACAGATGGGGAATATAAACAAATGGTGACACTGAGGTCATCGTGCCTGTACCTAACAGTCTCGAAGGCAGAGATTCGAACAATGTGACTTATCCGAGTTCGGTTCTCACCGACTCCGTGACCCGACAAATGAATGGAATGTCCGAACGACCGAATCCGTCCCACACCCTTTACTGAAATAAGATACTCTGTTTTCTTGATAGGTCAATACCTCCCTTTAACAGTGCCGGACTAAGGCTAAAGCGGGGCCTAGGCAAGATTGTAATTCTGGGCCTATTTTTCAGTCATGAGACATACTTTGCGTTCGGTAGTTTGTTTTTAACCCCTTCCGGTAAAATGACGAGTCTAGCTCGTCATTAGTTTTTCATTCCATACCGCACAATGACGAGCTACACTCGTCATGCGATTAAAGTTACTGTTAAATATGATAATTAATTTAGTTTAAAATTTCTAGTGTACTGAATTTGGCAACACTTTTATCACTCGTGAAAATCACAAGTCACTATTGCATATTGTTTACTTGGTACAAGTCATTGCCAAATTAATGAGTCAGAATAAAAGAAAACCTACTAAGAAATGCCGTGTGTGTTACAAGAATCAAATTAAAAGGGAGACTACTTGGCGGTGTAAACAATTAAGAATTCCTTTGCACTTTGTTTTGAAAAGTACCACTAGCTTGAAGACTATTATCTGTATACCTTATTAATGTTTTGCTTTGATATTTTCTTAATTTTACTGTTTCTGATATTATTTAACACTATGTAAAAAGTGGATTTTAATGAAGAATATGTAAGAATTGTAAAATGAAACAAGTTTTTAAATAAAAATTTAATGGTTATTTCATGCACAGTTTTTCATTATTAAATCATACCGGAAGAGGTTAAGCATATAGTATGTAGTTCTATTTAATTATCGGATTCCAAGAAACAAAAGAAAAAATAATGTACGTGTACAAAAATTAAATAAGCATAATTTATTAAAACAAACAAATAGAAACAAAATGTATTAAAACAATAATTCTTAAACAAATATACCCAGATTGATTAGTTATACTGCCTTTTTTCTCACTTTTAATTCTGCAAAATCGTCAATTAGTTTTTGCATAATTAATAGAGTTATTTAATAACTCTTTTTATAATGATAAACAATTAAGTTTGCTGGCCTAATGTGGATCTTAAAAAATGTTTTATTCTGTCCATTACTGAGAATGATCTTTCACCGCTTGCATTGCTTATTGGAAGGGTTAAATAAATTCTCAGAATTACGTTTAAAAGTCTTAAATTGCAATACTTCATTTTTCGGTTCTGCTAGGTTTAAATCTTGTTCCTAACATTTGAATTCCTCTATTGAAGAGTCACTAACATCACTATCATGAAAAATTGTTTTGAATTTATAGTTAATAGTTTTAATCCCCCAGATCTTTTTATAATGCTAACTAATTAAAGAATCGCATACAACAACAAAAAAAAAAAAATATTAACTTTAAAATGTTCTTTGCCACTGAATCTTATTTCATGTACTGGTATTTCACATAAGCGGCAATACGTTCAGGAGACGCTGATTTTTAATAGCTACGTTTGACTTTTTAAACACGTGCAAATTAAAGGCTTTATAAGCGCGAGGCTCGATCGTATTTACAGACATCGACAATCGCGGGGGTGGATGCATAAGCACGGAAATGCTCGTCCACACTTGTCGACTTCATCAATCAGCGATTCGCCAAAATTTGGATACGTTTCAGCAATAATTATGAATATCACGTTTCTACGTTAAATAAAAATTAAAAACCTAATTTTCGGGCCACAAAATGACAGGTCCTAGGCACGTGCCTAGATTGCCTATGCCTTATTCCGCCCCTGCTCTTTAAAATGTCTCAATATAGTTCAATTTTTCAGACTTGACTATTTTTCAATCTAGAGCTTTCAATCTAAGTTAAAACGTTGTATGCGGGTCACATACTAGTACGTTTTCTGACGATTGATACTTGAGGCAGGACACGTACTAGTACGTTTTCTGACGATTGATACTTGAACGCGGGTCACGTCCTAGTACGAGTTAGTGTAACAACATGGTTTGTTTGTGGATACAAAAATAATGCTATATACAGGAAAACGAAGTCGAATGTTCTCGTCTACTACATAGATTCTGGAAATATTTAAAACAAATAAAAACTAGTTTTTACATTAATTAGTTTTATGATTGCAATTTTCATTTTTTATAATGTAAAAATGTTTATTTATATATCATATTTCGAAAAAATTAAAAGTGTATACAACTGTTTCTATTTGATTTTTTCATATCTACGATACTATTATAAATTTATTCACTACAAAATATATTTTTTGTTTACAAAAATCTTATGGTTGTTATTTATATATTTCTATTTATATATTTCAATATAAAATACGAAAAGTTGCTTAAAAAAGGAAATAATTTTTGATCTATTGAGACTTTACTGAATAACTAAATTGACGCGCAAAACGCCCGCTCCAGGTACAATTCAGCTGCGAAATGTACCTGCACACAATGTGTTAAAAACCCAACGCTCAAATACATAAATAAATCATAGAATAGTCTGAAGTTTACGAAGATAATTAACATGTGTTATTCATTTTTTGAAATTTAGTTGCTTTATTTTTGAAATTTTAAAAATTTCTGCAGTATTATCAGGGTGTCCAGGAAAAAAACCAATTAGAAATTCCCTGTAATTCGAAATTTCTTCTAATTACTCCTAATGAGTATTTGTGTATCTGTGTGTTTGTAACCACGATTGCACGTAAATGGTGAGAGCTACGTGCACGAAATTTGGTACAATAATTCTTCCTGACTCTGCAAAAATTATTCAAATTTTTAAAATTCTAATTTTTTTTTCGTATAACTCAGAGGTTTTCAACTTACGTTTCGCGGAACCCTAGAACAAAGGATGTCCGAGTGATAAGGCGCTACTCATCGGTACCAGTATTTTCAGATTTGAATCCAGCTAATGGAATAGATGTTTGTAACTAGCCAGAAACGACTTTAAGTAGCAGGTCCCGGTCTCTTAAACCCACGTGTAGCAATATAGCAGGCTGTAGTGCTTCAATCTATTTACTCCAGGAAGTATAATCAAAATCCGGTATTGTCGCGTTAAATCCGCAGAATTGGCCAGTTCTGCTTTTGTTTATTATTCATAGAATATATTTTAGATAATCCCATTAGCTAACTTCTGTTGTGACAAAGATATTTTGAACCCTTAATTTGACTAAGTCTGCTACAACGAACAATCAAATAAATAAAATCTTTATAATAAATATATATTTTTATCGATAATATATAATATATTAAATATATTATATATTATTATTATTAATTATTATTATTATTATTATTATTATTATTATATAAATTATTATTATTATTGTTATTATTATTTATTTAAATATATTTTAATCGATATTTGAAAAAACATCTTGTCAAATTAAGGGTTAAATAATAACAAATATCGCCTAGCTCAAATAATATAATTTAAAACTTATTGAGTCATAAAACAAACATATAGGTACAAAACAATTAACAAGACAAATAATAACTATGCTACATCTCTGAATGCTGGAGGCTGTAAAATGTGAAATGTTTTTGTCTTTTGCTGATAGAGGGCTACCTTTCTATTTGTCATGTGGCCTTCACGCTGTGGGCAGTTGTTCACCACTCCAGTACTGGTCCTGGTGGCGACCTTGGACGATGGTTCACGGGTTGTATCCACACACTGGGCCAATTAATGGTCAGAGCGCGTCCATAGAGTCTACTGCGCACTTTGGTAGCGCATGCAGGTTGCCTTTGATCTTTGGAGAAAAACCGCATCTGATACCACCCTCCGCCAAGGCCATTTTGTCTGCCATCTTCGACCTCGATAAGCCATACCCTTTCCAGACAGTGGTAATGGCTTGCAGTGAACCCTGGTGTGGAGGGGCCTTTACGCTATTAAATATCTTAATAAAGGTTCTTCCACACGATGATCTACTACAAGCCATTACCACTGTGTTTAGGGCAGGGATGGGCAATCTGCGGATAGAATTATAAGTTGCCGGTCTGAGGCAAATTAAAAGAAATATATATTTATACATTAAATATCCATCTCCTTTTCTACTTTCTTAAATATTATATCCCAAATTTATAATCTCACGCCCAGAAGATCAGCGGTATATTTGCTTCTTATATGTGAACAAGTGTTTTCAACTTTGTACCTTAGAAAGAATAATTTCCGAAGAAGACTGACAGATGAGACTTTAGCACCGTTCCTTAAAATCAGTACATCTCACTTCGAACCTCAGTATAAGGAACTTTTAAAAATGAAATCGCAATTTCATTCATCTCATTAACGTATTTAAACTGTTAGGTACTTGTATATCGTTTTTAAAATTTTAGAAAAATTGATCTTGGCCATCCAAACGTATTTTCTTTCGATTTTTGGCCCGCGGCCGAAATAGTTTGTCCATCCCTGGGTTACGGGGTATGGCTTATCTATGTGGACTGTGGCAGACAATATGATGGCCTTGGCAGAGAATGGTTCCGGATGCGGTTTTTCTCCAAACTTCACAGGCAGCCAGATGCGCTAACTTCAATGCGCAGTAGACTCTGTGGACGCATCCACGTGCTCGGCTCATTTAATTTCCCAGTGTGTGGATGCAACCTTTGAACCATCGTCCAAAGTCACCATCAGGGCAAACACTGCAGTGGTGAGTAATGGACCATAGCGTGGGAGAGGCATGAGATGTTTTTTATCGTGATAAAATAATAAAGATGCAATCATTTTGTAAATTTGAGTAAGATAAAGCTTTGATATCCTATTTTTCCTGCTCTTTAATCAAGAGGTTCATTCAAAATAAAAAAACTATAAGCTCAAAGGGTTCTCTGTATCAGAGAATCTTAAATTGAGAGGGGGGGGGGTCTTGGTACATGCAGCAGAGGTCAGTTTTGTTATTTCTTTAACTTAAAATAACTTTACAATTGCCAAAAATTGGTACACAATGTATTTGAAAAGAGATAAAGACAATAGAGACAAAGAAAAAACGGAAACGTTTCGAATTATATTTTTTAACAATAGGAATGTTTATTTTCCTTTGCACGTAACGCTGTCAGGTCCTTTGTAAACAAGATCAGAGTGTTTTGGTAACACATGCGAGCTCTGGTTTTCTCAGTTATAATCTTCTAAATGGCTATACTTATGGATAAAATTATAATCAATGTCTAAATTTACCCAAGTAATTGAATTTATTTTTATTATTGTATTATATTTTTTAAAGTATGTTACTCATTTGAGATTTCACATTATTATTATCCCATGTCTTAAAATTAAAAATGCAAATTAATGACCTAAAAATGCAATATTACATTACAGAACAAGTGAAGAAACTGACAGTTGCTCTCACGCATGTGTCAAATTTGCGTAATACTTTATTGGGGTCCTACAAAATTTTCATAAATATGACGTTCCATGATATTTATCATGGGGTTCTAAAAGTTTAAAGAAACCCTGCCCTGGAGTGTGAAAAGTTAAAAAGTCCTTGTGTAACGTATAACGCGGAACTTCAGTGTGTACCTTAAATATTTTTTAAAAATGCGCATTAATATAAGATCAAATATGGTACATAGAGAACTAATTGCAAAAAAAAGAAAAATTCATCAAAAATTTGTAATTTTTTAACTTTTTAAAGCTATTAAAACAAAACACTTTGCTTTTCAATGGTAAATTTTATACCTAGATTAACATTTTGCTTTTTTATAAAATTTAGTTCAAAAGATTTTTTTAGTGAAGATGCAAAAATTACACACCCGAAAAAAATAGTCTTAAATAACACTGTTAAATATTAATTCGATCAAGCAGTACGTATGTACATACTGTCTACTTTCAAGGAAACTTGACTTTTATTTGAGGGATACATTTTATAAGAATTCACATTTTTATTTTTCAAGCGTTACCGGTGACTCATGTTCTTCTTTTCTTTTACAGGGCGACGGAAAATTCGGCTACGAATACGACGTGAAACACCCTGGAGGCAATTCAAGAGTGCACGTCCGAGCCGGAGGAGATGGTCACCCAGGTGAATACATATCCGAGGCCACGTATATAAACCCTCACTACGTAGAGCCGCGACAACCACACAACAGCTATGGCCAGTTCCCGCCCCATTATGATGAGGGATATATAGGTCAGAAAGTGCCGGTCTACGAAGAACATTCCAGGTACCCCAAACCGGCCTATCTGAGTTCTCACAAACCCTATGGACAAGGGCATTTCTACAACAAACCTGCATATTCCGGGCCGCAGTTTGTTCAACAAGCCGCAGTCGACGATTCGCATATCGGACACCCCAATATCGAACAGGTGCATCTCGAACCGACCGTTGACCTTACGCCCCATAAAGTTGAGCAGATCTCCCAGGAACCTGAGATTGTCGAACAGGCGCATGTTCAGCTACACCTAAAAGACGACACACCCGTGGTCATTCCCAACCCACCGCTCGATCAACAAGTGCTCGTTGATGAACCCGTCGTACTTTCCCAGGAGCCTGTGCTCGCTCAACTCTCCGAGGATGTCCCACCCCCCAAAGTTATCGTTGCCGAACCTGAACCACCCATCGTACAGCAGTCTTCTGTGGAGGTGGCCCCTCCTACCAGCGACGTCCAGTACATGGACGATGACATCATTGTACAGTTGCCCGTAGAACCTAAACATTCAGTGAAGACTGTGGTGGAGCCTCCTGTCGTTCAGCAGGTCGCAGACGATGGTCCTTCTTCTTTACACGCCGCACCCCCTCAGAAATATGAATTCGTTCCTTTTGGTCCTCCCTATGAGAAAATATCCCATTCCACCGAGATCATCCACGGTCCCCCTCGTAGCGGACCCTTGACACAACAACAAGAACACATCGAGGTGCCCCTGGATGCCCCATCGGTCAAGTTGCCGCCTCCTCCGGTGACCAAGTCGGTTGTTCCAGCTCCGTTGCCACCTGTTCAACAGGTTGAAGAGGTACCATTCGTAGAGAATCCACCACCTGGAGTCAAGACAGTGGTCGCCCAAGAGCACGTGGATGTACCACTTATAAAGAGCCCTCCTTCTATCAAGTCCGTTGGTTATGCACAAGAGCCGGTAGAAGGCCCCTTCGCAAAGAACGCACCGTCCGTAAAACTTCCACCACCTCCTCCATACACAACTAAGTCTGTCCCGCCTCCTGTTTCCCCGTACGTCCAAGAACCTGTCTTTGTCAAATACCCACCAAGACCCCATTCGGTCAAACTTCCTCCTCCCATTCCGTCCTACAAGTCTCCACAGCCGTACAAACCGGTGGGAGCCAGCGTCAAGTCGCCTTATTTCAAGCGACCACCTGTGTCTAGCTACAATCCACATTCTGTCAAGCAAGTACCTTACGCTAGTTCTTATTACCGCAAGTCTCCCCCCGTCAGCCAACCACCTCTCTCGTACGTTCCCGTCGCCAAGAATCCCATCCCATATTCTGTGAAGAGACCCTATCTCCCCCCTCCTCCTCCACCTCCGGTTTCGTCTTATCCAAGATCGCATTACGGAAATCCCCATGTGAAATCTCCGTACTACAAGGCTCCAGTCACAAAGTCATCACCTATAGTGTACGGAGTGAAGCAACCCGTAGTATATAATAGCTATCCAGTGAAACACCCCCAGCCGGTTGCTTCAGTAAAGGGTTACCCTAGCATCAAAAGTCCTCCTTTGGCACAGTCCTCTTATGGAGAAGAACCAATTCTGGTGAGTGCTCCCGTTTCATCTTCGATAAAACACCCCCAACCTGTTTCTTCAGTAAAGGGCTACCCCAGTGTCAAAAGTCCTCCCACATTGGCACAGACTTCTTATGGAGAAGAACCCCTCCTAGAAAGTCCTCCCTCAGTGAAAACTGTCCCTGCAGTAAAAGGCTACTCTAGCGTTAAAAGTCCTCCTCTCACACAATCATCTTACGGAGAAGAACCATTACTGGAAAGTCCTCCCTCAGTGAAAACTGCTCCTTCAGTAAAAGGATACCCCAGCGTCAAAAGTCCTCCTCTGGCTCAGTCTTCTTACGCGGATGAACCACTTCTGGAAAGTCCTCCCGTCTCTTCAGTAAAGGGCTACCCCAGCGTCAAGAGTCCTCCTCCGGTTCATTCTTCATACAGTGATGGACCACTCCCCGTTTCGTCTCCGCAGAAGAAGTATCTTCCGGTAGGCCACGCCTTTGACGGTCCCAAAGACGAATTGGAGCTCGGTCCGCCACCCATAATTTCTCATCCTGTTGAAGAGGCTTCGCCATTGGAGAAATACCCTCAGGCATCGCACGCTTTCCAGATCTCTCCAGGTCCCAAACCCATTGACAAAGTCCCAGAACCTTCCCCAATAGACAAGTACCGTCAAGCATCCCATGCCATCCTGCTCAATCCCGTCCCCAAGTCTCCTCCTGCAACTCCCAACTTGTTCGCTGCCGTTCCCGCAACTGGAGATGAAGAACACGAGGACGACATCAAGGCAAGCCTCGAAAGTCCACCTCCTGCCGTGTCTCATGCTGTCCTCCTACCTAAGGTGTCCGCCCTGAGGAGCGACCACCTCTCCAGTCCCGTGTCCGGTCCCCTCAGCAGGAACCGCGGAAGGTACGAAGAATCTTCTCCCAGGCAGGACTTCCCTGCTTTTCCCGTCGAATCTGCCTACAAGTATCCAGACCCTGTGTCTGACCATGTTTCGAACTCGTTCGGAGGACGTTCCCGGTATGAGCCCGAGGAGAGCGAGTCCATAGGAGAAGCCAGGCTTGAAGTGGACCGCTTCAACAAAGACATAGGGCTATCCTTCGGAGACAGGATACCCTCAAGGTCCAGGCTGTAGTGGCCTCATCTTGAAACCCGAACCCCCAGCAAGAATCTAGATGAGAACAAAGAAATTTGCTGTGGGTTACAAAAAAGTTGAAAATATGTTTGGGATGTTTCTTTCCACTTATCCAAGCTTCCACATTTCTTGTCTTCCTATGATTATCTTCAATTAAGTTATTGCGAACAGTTTGCGAGTTCTTTACTAAAGGGTCTTCATGTTTTGTAAAGGAAGAGCAACAACGGGACGAGGAATCTTCCACGTTCCTTTATTTCGTCGTTTAAATTCGAGGAGTTAAAACAGACGAGCAACGTCTGTTGGGAAGACAAAAATATCCTGAGAAGAAATGTCAGTTACTCAGAACTAAAGTGGACATTATCGCAGTGGTGCACAAACACTTATGCAGGTGAAGGGAGATTAGACGAAAGAGTTGCAGACAGATAAATTTTTGTTTGTGACAGCACCACAATTTATGTGAAATTATAATACAGTTGCGTGTTATAATATAGTTTGGCAAAAATATTGTACAAATAAATATAATACAAGACATTATCTTTGTGTCAAAAATTAAAACTTTACGGACTTTTTGCTTCCGTTCATAGGTCAAAGGGGTGAGGAAGTTGAACACCTTAACCTGCCCCCTCTCCCTTGTGTCCACCACTGCATTCTCGAAGGTTTAATTTCAATAGAAAATAAGACATTGTCCGTAGAACGTTTAGAATGGATTGAAAAGGCTAAAATGTTTAAAAAATGGACAAAAATATCATTGTTTCTCAGAAGTGTTTTTTACCATTTCTTTTTAAACGCTTAAATCAACATAAAAGAAAAAAATAATACAGTTTTGTTCATAAAGATGCTTTTTTCCTCTCTCATCGATTTTAGGTTATGTGGAAGGTCTCTCGTCCCTTTGAAGTGGAGTCTGAAACACAAAATTAAAACCACATCTTTACACTGCCATATTTCTGTTGGTTGTGGGCTTTTATATTAAAAACTGTTGGAGTCCTTTTCGAGACATTGTATAAAAAATAAACACTTACTTCTTTGTAAAAGATATTTAACAAATAATAAAATATTATTTATTATTACTAGCTGTACTTCTTCCTTCGTTAAGGCTTTATCAGAAGCTAACCTGTACACTTTAAAAAAGCAATGTGTGTGTGTATATATATATATATATATATATATATATATATATATATATATATATATATATATATATATATATATATTATATATATATATATATATATATATAGAGAGAGAGAGAGAGAAGGAGATAGATAGATAGATGACATAGACGAGTGGTTAAGGCATGGAAGACTCATTTGATTTCATATATAAAAACTTCTTTATTGTAATCCTTCTGTCCATAGCTATGCCATTTAGAAATCCTTTGTTCTCATACTTTGCCACGACAAGCATGGAGGATGTTATCAGCCCGAGTTCCCGCTCAGAACTGACTCTTTTGGCGTTGCTACCTAAGCAAAATTCCTATGTCTACTTCCGTGTCGGCTTCTTCACTCTGTATAGTTCCGCTCGAGGGTGTGTCTTTCTCCTATTACGTTGTCGTTAATGAGTTCTAACTATTTTTAATTATAACTTAATTCTTAACCTCCTTTTTTAAACCTGACATATATATATATATATATAATCTCTCAATAATCTCTTATAATCTGATCTTAATTTCTCCTCTTTATATTAACCATATTTTCCAGCCATCCAATTTAAACGAGGATGTTTTCATTCCTTCAGCTAAACCCCGAAATTCTTTCTATGATTCCCAAAACAGAAAATGATATAACTGGCATTTTAATTAGGAAGCAATAACTCTCCCAGGAAAATCTGTAACTATCAGTAATAATGCTCATCTGAAACGCCACACTTTAGCAGATGGCTCTAGTCAAAGGTTACTTTTTATAAGCAAATAACAGTTACCTCAGCATTTTTCCCACGACGCTAAACCACACACGAGTTTTGGTCGTCTCTCGCAGAAGGTTGGCATTAGAAAGAGAGCGTTCTGACACCGTCCGGTTCAGATGCCTCTGGATTTTGTCCGAATCTGAGAAGATAAATTTAAAATTATGTTCGGCCACAATGACTGATGTGTTCAGACGGTTAGCGGGACTCTTGGCAGCCCAGCATGAGGAAAAGAATAGGGGCAATTTCAAAAGAAGTTTTCAAGTGTAAATTCGGGGTGGTTAGTCCCCTGTCCTACACACACACACACACACACACACACACACACACACACACACATATATATATATATATATATATATATATATATATGTAATCGTCCGGGGGGACCAACCAGCCCCGAATTTACACTTGATGAGTTCATTTTGAAATTGCCCCTATTATTTTCCTCAGCCCGGGCATGCTGGGCTGTCAAGTGTCCCGCTAATCGTCTGAACACATCAGTTGTCGTAACCAAACATAATTTTTATTTCATCTTATCAGGATAGGACAAAACCATCTTATCAGGATAGACAACCAAAACCCGTGTATGGTTTAGCGTCGTGGGAAAAATGCTGAGGCAAGTGTTATTTGCTTATAGAGAGTAACCTTTGACTAGAGCCATCTGCCAAAGTGTGGCGTTCCAGATGAGCATTATTGCTGATCATTACATATTTCTCCTGGGAGAGTTATAACTTCCTAATTAAATATACTAGCTATATCATTTTCTGTTTTGGGAATCATAGAAAGAATTTCGGGGTTCAGCTGAAGGAATGAAAACGTCCTCGTTCAATTTGCGTGGCTGAGAAATATAGTTAGTATAAAGAGAAGAAATTAAAATTTAGAATTAATGATTGGGGAAAAGGGATAATTTTGGATAGACTTTAGAGCTTAGATATTGATAATATATATATATATATATATATATATATATATATATATATATATATATATATATATATTAATTAGGGCTGGACAGTATCAGAAATTTAATGTTGTGATATATCTCCAAATTTATATTGATATATTGCAATAATACTTTAACCATTTGCACTCGAGGGCTGTGGAGCTGAGCCATTTAAAATTTGTCTTCAAACTCGAGGGTTCCGCTACGGAGTCAATGCAAAATAATTAGTTTTTACGATTTGTTTTTGTTCTTATGTTAAAAACTGAAAATTATTTGCATTGTCTCCGTAGCGAGCCCTCGAGTTTAAAGACAAATATTAAATTGCTCCTCTCCGGATCCCTCGAATGCAAAGGGTTAAAGTAGGAGGGTATATTACTATCAGATTCGATATCTACGCTCCGGCTTTTGTCGCCAAATTTGGCGATTTTTTCGGGCGTTTTGCTGGGCGATGACTGTTTATATTTTACTTCCCTGACATTGGACCTTTGTAGTGGCAACCTGGTTCGTTCTTTAATCCCCATTGGTGCACGTGACCAACTGGCGCCTTTTTGGAATTATTTCTCCTCTATAGCATTCATTCGCGGTACTGTATGTGCTGGTCAGTAACACAAATTAATTAATTTCTTTTAATTTTTCTCTTATTTTCTTTTAATTAATTTTTTTAATGTTTTTAAAATGGCGCGTGACCAACTGGGGTCTTTTTGGAATTATTTGTCCTCTAGAGAGTTATTTCGCGTTACTGTACGTGCTGGTCTGGTTGGAGTACCCGCGTGGTCAGGTTGTACCATTTTTTTTAAATATCTTTAGGTATTTTGTGCATTATGGGTTAGAAATCATAATTTTTCAATGTTTCATAATTTCTTGTATGTTTCAAAATGTGTGTATGTTTTTTTATAATTGTTGTAACATTATGGGGGCTTGAGGGGAGGTTTCCCCCCTCAAAAATAAAAAAATTTAATATTTTAATCTTTCAGAAAATACCATTTCTGCCGCCATTTTTATACAAGTTTCTTAAAAGCCATGTGGGGCGTCGTTTTTTTTTCTTGGTGATCTTTCAGAAAGCGCCATTTTCTGCCGCCATTTTTGTTTGGCGACTTTCAAAAATGGGTTTTTTTTGCCAAGATCGCCAAGAATAAAACAGGGCGGCCGGAAGAGCGTTGATATCACATCTGTTCCGATTTCTGAAAGATAAAACCAACTTTTTAGGAGTAATTCATTTTTACACTTAAAAGAAAATATTGGTCAGAAATAATTTGTTCACATACTAAACAGAATTGTTTATTCAAATTGGAAACCATTGCTGGTAATTTAAACGTTGTTTTTTGTTACAGTTTTTGATATAAATTTATGATACTTTGGACAGGCTTGCAACTGCTGAGGTACTTTGAAAAAGATGAGAAAAGTGACAAATAATACAGAATAAGTGACTAAAAAGTGACTAAACATTGAAAAAAAAAAAAAGCGTTTTTTTCTCCTCTTGATTACAGAGTCTGTTATTAAGATTTTTCTATTTATTTTAACTCGAAATCAAATGATTCATGCAAGACATGAATCTAGTTTCAAATAAAAAAAGGTTAAAAATTTTGTTTAACACAACTGAGCATTGCTTTTTATTGAAGAAAATCTATAAATTAGATTTGAATACATACAATACATTAATTTCATAATCACAATTTTCTGCACATATTAATGATGTTGTGAAGTAAAAGAAAAAGAGAAATGTGTGCTTGGACATAAGTTACTTTAATGTATTAAATGTACATTTCAGTACAAATGTAGATTTCAGGAACTTCTTTACGACTTTTTGAAATCACTAAATTCTGGAAACCATATGACTAATTATATTTTAATAAGAAAAATAAGATTAGACCATCACATTTTTGGTCTTTTATTAAAATACTTTTTATTTTCAATTCTTTTTTCAAATCAGAAAATAAAATCCACTATACGGTTAGTGGTACTTTAAAAAGATAAAAGCAACAGTAAAATTGTTATCAGAAGACACAAACATTATATAAGGAATACAGATAATACTTCAGCTAGTGTACATTTTTTCAAAACAAAGTGCAAAGGAATTCTTAATTGTTTACACCGCCAAGTAGTCTCACTTTAATTGGATTCTTGTAACACACACGGCATTTCTTAGAATATTTTCTTTATTCTGACTCATTAATTTGGCAATGACTTGTACAAGTAAACAATATGCAATAGTGACTTGTGATTTTCACAAGTGATAAAAGTGTTGCCAAATTCAGTACACTAGAAATTTTAAACTAAATTAATTATCATATTTAACAGTAACTTTAATCGCATGACGAGTGCAGCTCGTCATTGTGCGGTATGGAATGAAAAACTAATGACGAGCTAGACTCGTCATTTTACCGGAAGGGGTTAAGTTTTCTTACAATACGTAAAAACAACGCATAATAGTCAAATTTTTGATGCATGTCCAAATGAACTGTTTCTTGTTAAATTCTGAAGTTAAAAAATTTTTGATTCAATTTATACTCTTACTATTAAAAAAAACAAAAATGAGATTAATAGTCTTAGGTTGCGAAAAATGCAAAACTTCATTTTAAAATTCGTTTTTCTAAAACAAAATATTGATTTTGTAACATTTAAAATCTGCGAAACGAAACTCGTCTAAATGCCAATTCTGAAAATTCTGTTAACCATGAAAAAATCTTACAAACTAAAATCACATTTTTGGTCTTAATCAGTTAAAATATTTTTTTATTCACTTCAGTTTTTCTTTTTTCAACAACAGAAAGGACCGGATGATTCTGAATGCCAAGTGCAGGAAATAGCCCCACGGTTGAATGGTACTTGGAAAATAAAGGGTCCGAACTGCCAAGGGGTATACTTGTCTATCGCGAGTGCAGACAGACACAAATCACTTATAATATATAAAATATAAATAATATTTTTATATATATATATATAAATATATTTAAATATATAAGATTATTGTCTCCCATTTTTTACTTTCATCGTGCACACCCTTTCGATTTGATGTACACACACACACACACACACACACAACATATATATATATATATATATATATATATATATATATATATATATATATATACACATGTGTGTGTGCATGCATACCTATCACAGAGGATTTTATAGTTCAGTGGTTGTGTCTCTTTTAATGAAATCATTAATTAGCCCACGTTCGCGTCTGGTGTTCACCGAAGCCAAGGTTGCGAAGCAGACGACTTATAAAGACGAGCTCTACAAACACTCCCGTCACCACCTGCTTGTGTTTCTTCAGTAAAGGATTAGAGCAGGGATGGGCAAACTACGGCCGCCGGAAGGTTTTATCCGGCCCGCGAATAGAATTTTAAGTTGCCGGTTCGAGACAAATTAAAAAATATATATATTTATACATTATATATCCACCTCCTTTTCTACTTTGCTTAAATATTATATACCAGATTTATTATCTCATGCCCAGAAGATCAGCGGTATATTTGCTTCTTATATGTGAACGAGTGTTTTCAACTTTTGAACCTTAGAAAGAATAATTTCAGAAGTAGACTGACAGATAAGCATTTAGCGTCGTTCCTTAAAATCAGTACATCTCACTTCGAACCTCAGTATAAGGAACTTTTAAAAACGAAATAGCAATTTCATTCATCTCACTAACGTATTTAAACCGTTAGGTACCTGTATATTGTTTTTAAAATTTTAGAAAAATTTACCTTGGTCCGCCAAACTTATTTTCTCTCCATTTTTGGCCCGCGGCCGAAAAAGTTTGTCCATCCCTGCATTAGAGTAAAGATATTGTACTTCAGATTACTCTCTTTTATTTCCCTCTTCTCTCTCTCTCTATATATATATATATATGTAATAAGACGGACTTCTCGATGGTTGGTTGCAGTTATGGCCTATAAAAATGACACCTTTTTAGCTAAAGACCTTTATTACGATAACGTTGGAGGACGGGTTCCCACTTCATCATAGGGACAGGACAAACGGAAGGGTCAGCATGAAGTTCTATGTACAAGACATGTAACATCTGGGCCAACATCTGTGAGAAAATATCTCTAGAAAAATCTGTCTCATACAGCGTGTATCTCCTTTATATTTAGAAATTTCCTAAATTGTCAGCTACGGCCATGTAGGATTATAATTGGTCAGGCCCCTTTTCTGAGGGCGTAAACTGTAGCCCCAGTGGTCAATTTAGGTTAGGGTTAAAAAGGGGAATGCAAAATGACGCGGGAAATTTTAGCCCTTGATTTAAGTTTTGAAAACCCCTGAGAATTTTCTTTACATATATTTACAGTAGAACCTCGGTATAACGACCCCCTGTGGGACCAACGTCATATGGTCTTTGTAACGAATTGAAATAATAATAATAATAATTGAGCAAAGAAATGATGCAACAGTACATACCTAGAGAACACTTCTATTTATTTGTATTCCCGTTACTGAATTTTTGAAAAAAAGTCTTTAATTGACGCCCGTTTCAAGATCATTTGGGAATTTTTCATTATCATTGATTCCATATCCGTTAGATTTTGAAGAATATCTTCAGAATTAACTTGTCCTTCAAAATAGTGAAGCAAGGCATTGATTACATTGAAGGTTTCTTCTTTTTCATTCACTTTTTCAAAAGCTTGGACGATTTCTTCTCCGTCGTCGGAATCGCAGATTTCTTCATTTCCGGTAATACGGGTAATAAAATCGTCCCCATTCAAATTTTCTTCCCAGCACTGTAAAGTTTCGTCTACCACAGCAAACTCATGAAAAGATAAATGAAGATCTGGAATTTTGAAACTGAGGAGCTGGGTCATTTCATTATTGTCTGGAGTGTCATCTACCTAGGACATCAATGTCGTACGTGACGAAAGGGTCCTTTTCAGCAGACAAAAAGAGAGGAGTACAGGTTTCTTGAAGTTGCACTACAGTACAATAATTTTAAAATAGCCCACTTGCTCGTGAGTTCTGCGGTTTAAAATTGGGGGTCGCTCTAACGAAAAATAATACGCTTGGGGTCGTTGTAATCATTCAAAATTAACATTATTCCTATGGTAAAGTAATTGGGACTTTTTAAGATGGTCGTTGTATCGGGGGGTAGTTAAAAAGAGGTTCTACTGTATATTAGGGATGCAATGGTTATTCGGCCAACATACTGCATCCGGCATATCCTGCCACTATACCAGATAATTGGCAGTAGCCGGATATTACAATTATCCGGCAGTACAACTGTCCAAACGATAAATAAGAGAAATATAACGAAAAAAATGCAAAATGTTAAATAATATACTGTTACGAATTTGTTTAGTGAACCGAAAATTTAGCATGGGACTCTTTGGGTATCTCGCCAAATTGGCGAGATATCACCTCGTTGGCGACAGTTTTGGAAACCTATTTTTATCGCCAAGTTCGTCGCCAAGTGTGGCTTCAAGTGATAACTTCCGGTTCCGGAATAATTCCAGCAGTTTCTTCGGGCTTAGATAAGGCAGACTGAGTCCCAAAATCAGTAGTCGCTAAGTGGATCTCTAGGTTTACTGAGTACGCACGGTGTGTTGTATTTTCTGATTGCTAATAAATGATTGTTTTCGTGCTGTAGTAGTACTTAAAGTCCATTTAATCCCCGAACACAGTTTTGAAGTTCGTAACAAACTGCGTGTAAGTATTTTGGAGCATTATGTACAAAAAAAGCTTTATGGAAAAAAAATTAGGCTTATTTATACATTTAGTTACGAAAAAAATCAAAAATCATTTTTTTTTCAGTCTCAACTGCAAAATTGTGTTCTGGCATCTGAGAACAAAACTTACTTTTTTGGAGGATAGAAGAATAAAGACAATTTACTAAAAAAAAGTGGGAATAAGTTCTTGAAATTTTCAATACGCAAACATAAGAACCGTTAAAGAAGGAAGGCAAAGGACTATTAAAAATGCTTTGATTCAGATTCGATTTTGTTAAATAAATAATGTCGAATTGAATACTGAAAATTGAAATAAAGAAAAATTTTAAAATAAATTATAGTACAAATAGTTGACTAATTAAAAAATATAAAAAGTGAGAAAAATACTATATTTGGGTTGCAAAAATAAAGTACATAAAGCTGATTTGTTTAAAATAATTTTAAAAAGAAAAGTACAAAGCATACTGATATCCCGCTAAAACTTTGGGCAAATATCCGTTATCTGGCCAAATTGACATCCGTTGCATCCCTAATATATATATATATATATATATATATATATATATAGTTTCAATACAACTATATTTTAATATAGCTGAAGTTTATGTTAGAGATACTATATAGATCCTCATTCAACGGTTCCTCCGTTGGCGACCAAAACATCACCAAAATGCCATAAATACACAAGAAGGTCCATAATTCCAAAATTAGCAATGAAAATATATGTAAGCGCGAAAATATAAACTTTTCACAAATTTCAAATTTAGAAGAAATATAAAGAAATATGAGAAAACAAATTTATAACCAGTCTTACATCTGAAATAAAACTCGGCGAAATAAGAAAATAGAGCTAAAATTTCAAATCCCTCCAATGAGAACCTATACTGCATCTTGATATTATCTCTATATGTAAACAGTGTCCGTTTGTGTGTTTTGTTTATGTAAATGCGTACGGTTTGTTGTAGTTTTTAAATTTTCACTTCCGAACTAAAATTTCTTCCTCTCAATTTATATTCCGTGGAATGACAACCTGTGCAAGTAAAATTCGAGTGAAACAATATATATTTTACGATTTTTCAAGAATCAAAATTGATTTAAGCCTTTAATAATGTCACAATTTCTTTAAGTAATTGAACGGTTCTATAACATATAGTAACTATTGTAACTATCACCTAGGAAAAGTAAGTAGATTTGAGGAGGTCGGAGGTATTGTTTAGTTTAAGTGAGGCTACATGATAGATATAAATATATTGGTTACTGTAAATATTGTAATATTTGTATATATAATTGTCCATAGTTTGTGCTCTGTCAAAAAATTAAACCTTAATGTTAAAAATAATCTACTGTTTGGATGTGAATTATACAACGGTGTCACAACTATCATAAAGTTTTTGTATGTCTTATTTAGTTTAAGTCTACATAATAGATATAAATAAAAAATGAATTCTTTATTAATGACTTCGAAAATATTCCATTTTCACCATTTTTGGTGTTCCAGTACATCATAAAAGGAACCTCTTTTCTAAACACCAAAGAAAGGAAGCGTAAAATCATGTATGTAATAAAAAAATCATTTGCAGAACGTCATGGAAAAATTTATAAGAAATGAAATTTAAGGAATAAAAATATATTTCATATAAATTTCTACAGTGAAGACATTAAAAGCATGCATGTCCATAACATAAAGACATTTGACTCATGTGGTAGAGAAAGGTTTCGAATTTAGCATCTTTAAGCTGTGGTTCCCTGGCCAAAGAGTGAACATGATATTTATAACAGGGTTTGTGTGTTGTTAATAAATTACTAGCATATAGCCTATCATATGACGGGATTAGTAAAATTTTTAATATTCCAGAACTGTTAAGTACCCAATGAGGCAGGTAAAAAATGTTTGTTTTTTGGCTGAGAATTATCTGATTCACTCTCAATAATTTATTTATCGTCATACTCCTCTAGAGTCTCCCGTACTGTAATGCAGTTTAGAATCACATTGAATTCATTTAGTCAAACCGTGTGGTTATGTATAATAAACAAACATACAAAAGAACAAACTTCTTAATTTCCAAATATATATAAATTAAAAGTTAGATATTTATTAGTCCGTGAAATAGACTCCTAGACTTATATGAAAAGAATTTATTGTTAATACCGGTAATAAAATTTTCATTGCAACAAAAAATAATCGATGATTCAATTTAAAATTATCACACATGTACCTAATCTATTATTTAAGCCAAATATAAAAGAAAATCATTTACGTAATATCTAAGTTCAGTGATCAAAGATATTAAAATAGTGTAGACGATATTTAAATAGTTTAAAATATGAAATGATTCAATGAGATGTTGAAAGGAATGACGTCACGATGCTAGAAAAATTGTTATTTTTACTTATTTATTAAGTGATAAATGGATAAATTGAATCGGCTGCACTTAACCGGGGAAAATAGGGCTCGAAATGATGGCATTTAACTCTCGAAAAGGGGGTTAGGGTTGGATTTCGAACGTTTTAAAGACGACAGTATTTTTTGCTGTGATATGAAGCCTATTTATACCAATTTATATTAGAATCGGATCGATAGTTTAGGAGAAGATAAAATTTATTCTCTTTGAATGGATGCCTCTATCCATTCCATGTCCAACCGCTTCATAAATTGGAGGACAGACGTACAGATAACTTAGGCTATTATTATATAGGGGATCATATGCATCAACAATCTGCAGCACCCGAGGTTTATTTGACATTTTTTATGAATGTGTTTATTCTACAGTACAAGATCTAAAACATTATTGGAATACATTTATTACCCAGACCGAAGGCTGGATGCGAAGCAGCTAGTATATATATATATATATATATATATATATATATATATTATATATATATATATATATATATATATATATGTGTGTGTGTGTGTGTGTGTGTGTGTGTGTGTGTGTGTGTGTATGTGCGTGTAATATGGGCGAAACTCATTCAAAATCACAACACAGTACACAGTTTATTTCTGGTGAGATACATAAAACCCATACAACAGGCAAGCACACTTACAACCTCGTGCATCCAGACAATGTGATCCCGCACATACACTTTTCAAGTAGGGATTCCTAAGGTAAAAAGACTACGAATAATCCCTAAGCACAATTGATCACGTGATAAAAAATACCCATGTTTAAAGAGAACGCGCTAATTATTGGCTAAAGTAGTACAGACAGAGGCTGAATTAAGTCTATAGCGTGTCTGGAGGGAAAAATCAGAATGACCGAGCAAACCCCCAACGTACTTTATGAACAAAAGTTATTAAATGAATATTAAAATATGTAAATAAGGAATTTTAATATTACACACACACACACACACACACACACACACACACATATATATATATATATATATATATATATATATATATATATATATATATATATATAAAGAGAGAGAGACAGAGAGAGATAAATAGATAGATAGATAGATAAATTGGTATAGACATATATAATGATACTAGCATATAGCCCGTCATATGACGGAATCAGCAAAATTGTTAATTTTCCAAAATTCTAAAGTACCTTATGTGGCAGGTAAAAAAATGGTTTGTTGTTTGGCTGAGAATTATCTTGCAACAAAACTAATCGATGATTGAATTTAAAATGATCACATATGTACCTAATCTATTATTTAAGCCAAATATAAAAGAAAATCATTTACGTAATATCTAAGTTCAGTGATAAAACGCATGAAAACAAGACATAATTAAAATAATTTAAAATAAGAAATGATTTAATGAGATAGTTAAAGGAATGACGTCATAGTGCTAGAACAAAATGTTATTTTTACCTATTTATTATGGAATAAATTGATAAATTGAATCGCCTGCTCTTAACCGGGGAAAATAAGAGTTGAAATAATGGCCTTAAAAGCTCGAAAAGAGGGGAAGGGGTGGATTTCGAACGTTTTAAAGAAGGCAGTATTTTTCGCTCTGATATGAAGCATATTTATACCGATTTGTTTTAGAATCGGATCTATAGTTTATGAGAAGATAAACATTACTCTCTTTGTATTTTGCTAACTATGGATGCCTCTATCCATTCCAGGTCCAACCTCTTCATAAAATCGAGGACAGACGGACAGATAACTTAGGCTATTATTATAGAGGGGATTTTAACCTAAAAATCTACCAACATAATTATAAGTCTATCTTAAAATAATTTTCGGGTGATCCTTTCCTTTATAGCAAAACTTGGCTACTATCTTTTGTTCTTTCTATCGAGTTGGCGAGTGCGAAAACATCAAAATTAAATCCTAACAACTTTAATTGCAATGGGCAATCTAACCCACCACAAAGGTAAGGAAATCCATATTAGCTTGAGTACAGTCGTAAGTACAAAAAACGTAGCCAAAAGAGAAAACAAAAAATTTTGAAAAAGAGAAATGCAGTTTATTCTAACATCATCTTCCGAAGGCTTCTGGGGGGAAACACAAGTTCATGACAATTTATAGGTGTGGGAGCCAACCAATCAAGGTTCTTAATTGTTGGTTACAAGGGAAAAGCTTGATGACATGAAGGAATCGAAACTAATTATATAAAGAGCTATATAAGAAGAACGGGGGGCAGCAAGAATTAATTTCGATGAATTCGAACTCGCTAACATTACGGAGAGAACAAAAAATAGTTTCCAAGTTTTGCCATTAAAGGATAGAATTGCCTGAAAATTATTTTAAGATAGACTTATTATTACGTTAGTTAGTTTTTTAGGATAAAAATATCATTACACAGACAGATACACATATATATATTCCGGCCATTCCATGTCAACAGTTACTCAATGACCAAATTTGAAAAGTAGTTCCAGCCACAAAAATTCCATTAAGATAAGTCCAGCCATTTTGGACACACACACACACGTACATACATGCAAAGAATTTTAAAGATGCAGATAATGGCTAGTTGGTTTGCGACCAGCCTTTGGTCTGGGTTATTAAGGTTTCCCAATAAAGATTATATTTATTTAAAAATTTAAATTATTTTTACATAACAGACATTTTTGCAATATAAACAAAACAACTTATTTTCATACAATAAATAACTCATTCGAATTAAATTTAATGTTGTAATAACCCTGGGTTACGTAACAGCCCTTAATATAATATCCCCACTATGGCCAATTGTTCACCACTGTGGTGACCTTGAACGATGGTTCACGGGTTGCATCCACACGCTGGGCCACTAAATGAGTGGAGTCGTCCATAGGGACTACTGCGCACTTTAGTTGCTCATCTGACTACCTTTGATCTTTGGAAATAAACAGTCTTCGAAGCCATCGTCCGCGAAGGCTATTTTATCGTCTGCCACCATCGACCATGATAAGCCATACCCCCTCCAGACGGCGATAATGGCTTGGAATGGACCATAGTGTGGAGGGGTCTTAAACAAAACATCTCTGGCCACCAGTAAGACATGTGATGTAGCCTCCATACTATGGCCAGTTGTTCACCACTTCCTGATGGTGACCTCGAACGATGGTTCACGGGTCGCATCCACACGCTGGGCCACTGAATGAGCTGAGCGCATTGATTCGTCCATAGGGTCTACTGCGCACTTTAGTTGCGCATCTGGCTGCCTTTGATCTTTGGAGAAAAACCGCCTCCGAAGCCATCGTCCGCCAAGGCTATTTTATCGTCTGCCGCCATCGGCCACGATAAGCCAAACCCCCTTCAGACGGTGGTAATGGCTTGCGGTGGACCATAGTGTGGAGGCGCCTTGCCATATATGTACCACGTGACTTTTTCCCACTCCAAAAGCACATACGGCTCATCGCTGTGTGTGGAATAACGTTTATTTCATAGTTTGTGTTGCAGACGAGTTTTTTTGATGTTTCAATATTATGCGTTTTTAGTATTATGTGTGCCAAAAGATAAAATAATGTATTTGTGTCGAAAAGATGTGTTTCTTGAATTTCGACCATCACAAATTGGCGCCAACTCGTGGCCGAATCCACTCAAATCTAAGTTCTGTGGAAGTTCGGTTTTAAAAGTGAACATCATCTTTAAATGGCAGGAGGAGAAGGTTTTATTTTAGAATAATAACGTCTTTTGTGAGTCAAACATTTTACAATTTAAGCAGGGAAAAATTATCTTAATTTATACTTTTGTTTCAAGTGTAAAAAATAGTTTGATGTAGTAATTATAAGTATGTTTATGAACAAGCTAATTATAACATAATTTAAAATGGTTAAATGGTTTAAGTTATTATTTCTGATTTCGAATAGTATGATAATATCTGATTCTAATTATTTAAAAATGGTTTCTTTTGATTTATTAAAAATCGTTACTTTTGTTCTCATTTTGATTTTGCTTGAAAACAGAGTGAATTTAATTTCTGTGTGTTATTTATTTAAAATGAAGATTTATGATTATTTCGAATTTTATTCTGAATAATTATATTAAAAAATCGTTACTTTTGATTTTACGTTGTGCTTAAATACTGAGTGAATTTAACTTCTGTTTATTATTTATTTAAGGTAAAGATTTATGATTATTTCTAATTTTATTTTAATGTTTGATTAAGAATAATTATATTTAAGAATGGTTATTTAATTATTTATTTAAAATCGTTACTTTTGATATCCCACTTTGCCATGCATAAGTTTATCTATAAAGAAGGTTTTAAGAAGTCGAATAAACCTCCTGTTCAAATATGTCCAGGCTTGTCTCGCGAAGTTTAACCGACAATCAGAAAACCCTATTACCTGTTAAGTGGAAAAATATGTTTCACTTATTATTCTATCATTAAAAAGGGAAATGTTCAAGCACGACGATTTTCGCTATACAGTTGCTACTCTTCTATCATTTCTGCTCCGAATGTACATATTACAATCTGTAACAAAAATGTGTTACTAAATGTAAATCACTCGATTGCAGACGAACTCATGTATAAGTTGTTTAAAAAAACTAACATTACCTTAAAACCCCATTCTAGATGTAACTTTGATGGAATCACCCAGGCTCAAGGAACTATTTACTATCATACCAGTAAAAATAAAATCTTCGAAACTGAGTTTATTATATTACACCATGTAATAGATAATCGAACTCTTTTAGGCATGTTTTGTGTACACAAAGCTAACATAGTCCTAAATGCTGCTTAGAAGACATGCTATACCAGTGATAAATCTAGAAAAAGGTCTTTTTTTATTTTTGTAGATGAATTTGACACAAAAGATGAAATCCTAGTTTTTGTGGTTGAGGTTAATTCATGTGCTTAGGTGAAGTGACATATCTAATGTCTGGACAAAGTAAGCAACCGAATTCCCTTTCGAAAGAGTATGAAAGTGTTTTCATCCAAGGAGAGAGAGACAATTTATCGGGCACCAGACTTGTGAGCAGTGGATTTTTTGGAATAGAATTTTGAAAATTTCCAAACATGGAATTTTGAAATATTTTGTTTCTTTTTATCCTAATCGCACAAGACAATTTTACATTCCATAAAAGAATTTGATATTAATAGTTAACTGGCAACTGTAATGAATAAACGTGTAAGGAAGCCAAACAGCCAAAAAATTGAATAATTGGGATTTACTAAAATATATTTGGCAAGGTATCATGTTTATGCAGCATGAAAGTGGAGTATATTTTTCCTTTGATAATATCCAATATTTTTATCATTACATAAATTTAAGGTAATAAAGTAGTGTCACAAAACCCATAAATCATTATTTCTTGGATAACATCTCTCTCTCTCTCTACATAATATAATAATGAGTGTGTGTAGAAATTGACACAAAAATGCAACCGTATCATTGATGACACCTTTAAAATGATATATGCATTACAAAAATAATAAACTGTTATTTTTAAATTTAAGATTATTTAATATTATAAAAGAGAGGGAAAATTTAACATAAAGCAATTTACATAATAGTAATGATAAAAAATAATGTATATTAATTATTACATTAGCAATAAAAGCATTTTTATTAGCAACCATTTATGTGTTTGATAAAACTAACAGGTAATTAAAATAATTCATAAGTACTGCTATAAAATCATTTAAATGCTTATTGAATATATTTGAATATATATTTAAATTATAATATATATATGTTATAATATATATTCAGTAGAACCTCCATAAGTTAACCACCTAAGGGACTGTAACTAAGTGGTCAACATACGAGTGGTCAACTTAGGGAATTATTTTTAAAATATATAGAATACGCTTCTTTTTCCTCATTCTACAATTCCTCTAAACTCTTTAGAATAAAGCACTGGTCCCAAGGATTTATTCACTCTCCAAAAAACAGGAAGGTCATCAGGTTTTACATTTTTAAATTCACGGGTTGTGGTTTTGCCGATCACCATAGGCTTCAATTTTTCTCCAGTTTTACTAACACATAGAAGAATAGTAAAACTGTTTTGAAAGTTTTCCTCTTTTGCAAGAGTCACCCTTCACTACTAGACTTCTATCACGCATTGCCTTAAAGAAGAGACCGCATTCATCAGCATTAAAGATGTCCTCATCTTTAAAACCTTTAGCAAACTCTGGGAATTTTTCAATAAACTTCTCCACCACTTCAGCTGAAACCTCATTCGATTCCCCACACAAAACTTTTTGAGAAATCTCGTATCGTAGTTTGAATTTTTCAAGCCAACCTGCTGACGCTTGAAAGTCCTCAATTTTGAATTCTTTTGCAAATTTTTTTGCTACTTCCTGAAGCATAGATCCCGATATTCTTGCATTAATTGATCTCATCTCTGTAAACCAACGAAATGTGGCTTCATTCACAGCGTCGAGACACGTTTTTCTCCTTTTTCTTTGAAGTTCCCCGTTTTCGGAAGAATATCTTTCCAGATATTCTTCCTTGCGTTTTAAAATGTTGCTCACAGTTGTCTTACTCACATCAAATTTTTCTGCTGTCTTTCTTTGGCTGCTGCTTTCCAGAAAATTAAGAAGATCCACTTTCTCCTTTAAGTTCTTTAGAGCTTTTCTTTGCTCCATTTTTAATAAAAATTCGCAAATAAACGACTGGTACTGCCACGACGCGATGTCCAGAAAAAAAGAACAGAACTTGTTTCACATGTGAGCGATACACTTTGTTTTCCAATTCTGCGTAGTTCGTTCAATGCTACACCGCTACACACATATCCCACTCTCCTGACCTTTTTCGACAGATTTCAGCAATTACAGCCAATCCAAGAAATGAAAGCATGCAAAGGGCTAGAATATCATTTCTCCTTAACAAAAGGTGGCATAATCTCTGGTATTTCCCTCCCATAGTACCATACTGGAAGTGAACAATGAATGGAGCACCAAAGAGGGGGGGGATGGCGAGTGTTGCTCAGATAATCCGATTGACTGATAAAGAAATTCCTGGAAACCAGGTGGAGAACAGCGGGAGGAAAAATCTAATTCAAGAAAACATCAGTGGTCAAGTTACAGAGAGTAAAACCTACTAAAAATTGGTCAACATACAACTTACGGAGGTGGTCAACATAGAGAGGTAAATCGCCATTGAAAATGCGTTATGACCATTCAAACTAATAAATTTCGGTCAACATAGAGAGGTGGTCAACGTACAGAGGTGGTCAACTTTGGAGGTTTTACTGTATATATATATATATAAAAGTAAAAAAAAAAAAAAATAAAAATCTCTTAGAAATAATATGCTAGTTTTTAAATAGCCACTGTTGAAAAAACAAATGTAAACGTTAAAATGATTTCTTCCCAAAGTTCCCAAAATTCCCGGTTCATTCCCCTCTTCAAAATTCCGGATTTTTTTACATCTCTATCGGGCCCTGATCCGGGACCATATGACAGAAAAAGATACAACCCCATTTGTAGAGCATTGTATTAACACAGGGTATGCTATATAGCATCCTGTTTGTATAAAAAAGATAGGATTCCCGAGTTTTTCCCATTACAATGTAATTTATAAAGTTATGAAGTATAAGAAATACATAGAAAGGAATTTAGACAATAGAGGAGATATACAACATTTAAATAGTCATTTAAACAGAAACCAAAGAATAATGAAGTAACAATTATCGTGTATTAACATTTTTAGTATATGTTCGGTACATATTGACGTCCCCCCACCCCTTACGCGCAATGGTTGTGTCCAGTGCTTCCCTTTCCTCTTTTTTTTAATTAATTAATTAATTTATTTATTTTTTATTTTATTGTAATTAGAGTTGTGAGCAGTGGAAAAAAACCCGGTTTAAACCTGGGAAAAAACCGGGTTTTTGGGGAAAGGAATTTTGAAAATTTCCAAAACATGGGAATTTTAAAGTATTTTGAAGTCGCCAATTCAACAATGACAATGAGACACGAGAACCACCATTTTTTTTCTGTCTTTGTGGTAGACCTCAAAAGTTGATATTTTCACAAAATTTAACTATATGCTATGAAAAAAAAAATTGAATAATTGGGATTAACTAACTATATTTGACAAGGTATCATGTTTAGCATGAAAGTATGAGTATATTTTTCCTTTGAGAAATATCCAATATTTTTATTATTACATAAATATTAGGCAATAATCTGTAGTGTCACAAAACCCATAAATCATTATTTTTCTTGGATAACATCTCTCCTCTCTCTCTCTCTCTCTCTCTCTCTCTCTCTCTCTCTCTCTCTATATATATATATATATATATATATATATATATATATATATATATATATATATATATATATAATGTGTGTGTGTAGGAATTGGACACAAAATGCAACAGTGTCATTTGATTACACCTTTAAATGATATATGCATTACAAAAAATAATAAACTGTTATTTTAAATTTAAAGATATTTATTTTTATATTATAAAAGGAGAGGGAAAAGTTTAGCATAAAGTAATTTACATAATAGATAA
>CM063499.1:2861858-2886201 GCA_032207245.1 Pardosa pseudoannulata | reverse complement strand
TTAACTTTACCAATTGGAATTCCTTACAAAGGCCATAGGACACCTTCAACACCTGATTGTCCAGTTCCTCCTTCAGTTTCTAGGGATGGTGCATTAGGGATTCCCTATCTGAAGGGTGTGGGAAGAATACAAAAGAGATAACAGATTTAATCTTTCTTAGAAAAGGGGGGGGACCATGGGAATGGACTTCTTAAGTTATTCCTTTGTTTTATATCCGACCATAAACCTGACCTAGAGTTTTTTTCGCTCAAAATTAAAGCATGGAGTGAGTAGAATTTCAAGAAAAAAGAAAGGGACAATCCCACTTGGTGGCTTCTGATACAGGTTATTTTACCATTAGGTCTATGAGTCGGAAAATCCGTGCCATGAAAAATTGTCCGTTTAGAGGGGTGGCTGCTCTGAGAAGTTTCACTGTATTTATTTTTAGTATTTTTGGAAATATTTCTTTTAATTACTCATGCATCACTAATGATAAATACATGTGCAAATGAAGTGTTTGTCCACCTTATTGATCAATGTCCCAGTGACAGAAACACCGCGACATGGCAACATTTTCACAGGCAATGAAGACCGTTTGCAAACAGCTTTTGTCTGCACAATTTTCTCCACAGTTTTGAAACTTTTTGTTTTTGGAAGCTGTGCCCAAATTTTTGATAGGGAAGGACACTTTTATGAATTTGATGAGTTTTATTTTTAAGGAGGAAGGGAGGCTAGAGTTATTGTAGCTTCCCACTCTGGTTACATTTTTGTAAATTATAACTACTTTATTAAAATAAATCAGTTCTTTTAAAAATATTAATTTTATTTGTTATCAAAGTTTTGAATAGCTTAAAGAATTTTAAAAAAGTAATGAAACATAGCATGCTTTAGATAAAATGATTAAACATTGCTAGTTTAATACAAATTTATTTATTAAAATTGTATGTAAATTTTGTGGACAGAGTATAAAATTCTAATATCTTGTTGCAGACAGCTACAAAATTTTCTGCCACTGGGCTCAAGGCAAAAACTAGAGGAGGGACATGTACCCGCGGTACCAAATGAAGATTAAAGATGTATGGGATAGATATAGGGGTGTAGAAAAACATATAGTTGCTTCGGGTAAATCATAGTTTATACCCTAGTAATGTTAGTAAATACTATGTACACAGTCATCGATGCAAATCTTTCAGCTATACATTAATAAAATGTAATAATAATCTACAAAGGCCCAAAACATATTCTCTGCCCTGGGTCCAAAATCTTGATAATCGTGCCCCAATAATTGAGCCTGATTATCAGGCTCAAGCTGGGTAAAGATCTGCCTCATTCATTAATGCTGGCTGGAGGACGTAATATAGGCTTGTGATTAAAATGTTTTCAAGTTCAAGTGATACCTCTGAAAGTGGCAGGCTAAGTGTGGGGGTGTTCTTCTTGGTCCCTGCTTCCAAATTACAAGAACCTACTTCAGCAGTCTTCTTTCACCCAAGCAGTACTCATCAAATAAAAGCAATAACATTAGCAACTTTTTATGTTTGGTACCCTGCGGCAGAATGCTTTTAAATATTCTGCAACAAGCTTTCAGATTATAAAAATTATTCTACTGCAAATACGTTTATTATATCAGTCTTTACTTTTTCTTAATATTACTGGCATTGTGGTACACATATACAAGTAAAAAAGTATACAAATATATTTTTATCTTAAACAATAAAGAGTCAAAATATTTAATAAAACAATGTTTAAAAACAATTAATTTAGGAAAATGTTTTTATTATTAAAACCGGAGTAAATCTAAGATTCTCAGAGTAACCCTGGAGACTAAAAATCCTATGTCAGTGATATAGGATTTTCAGCCTTGTTAATTAACTTTGGATGTGAAATATTTTAGAAATATCACCGACCCAAACATTAAAAGAAAGGGAAAATTTTAATACTTTTTGGACTTATCTGTGTCCTGGTGGTGCAAAATATAAATGTTCTTTTATCAGTTGTTTCTTCATTGGTTTAATCACCATCATTTATAATATGCCTATTTCAAAAAGGCCCATTTATGCCTATTTGTTTTTATCTTTGCCCATAATCGAAAATGGTTTTTGGTATGGCATTTGAAAAATTTTTATATTAAACTTTAGTAGATTTTTAAAATGCATTTATAGTTTATAAAGATTTGAAAGTAAACATTAGTTAAACTGTTTCATTAAAGGAAAATTACAAAGATTTTCTTGATATATTCATTATGCATAAAATACACCTCTCATCTAAAGTGCTGTAGGATGTACTAGAAATAACAGATTTGATCTTAAAATGATATGAATTTTCAAGTATTGTATGACAAAGTAAGGGACTACTAAACTATTCCTCTATTTTTTTTTTTTTTTTATGTAAATGAAAATTTTGCTTAGTTACTAACTAATTTTAATAGTGAATTTTCGGCATGAATAAAATAGCTGACTTACGTTATTTTATATAATAAAAAATATAAATGATGCATTACAAAAAAATAAAGGTAAAACTTTAAAATTATTCTTATGACACACAAATTTTGTTTATTCACATCATTTTTGTGAATATTAATTGGTTGTTGATTTTGAAACATTAAGAATTCATTATTTTTGTTTAATGATACAATATTTCCTGATTTTAAACACAAAACAAAATTTCATTTTTAAACCAGAAATAAATAAATAAAAAAAACATCCTCAGAGATTTATTTTAAATTTTCAAAAAACATTAAAAGGTTAGTACTTTTTTATTTTCTAAATAAATTTTTCAGTTATCAAAAAGTTTTTTTAACTAGCTTTGCTTTGACCCTAATTTATTACAAACAATACAAAAAAGTACAAAAATTTTATTAAGCAGATGTAAAATTTTTGTTATTTTAAATATGAAAATAAATTAATACACACTAACTGCATCTAAAAAATAATGCTTAATTTGCTATAAAAACCTTTCATTATTTTTTATTTTACACGAGAGTTTACACTTTAAATAACTTTTTAGTCTTATTCATATTATTTGTCACTTTTCTCATTTTTGAAGTACTCAGCAGTTGCAAGCCTGAGTTAGCATGGTTTATGTTATTAACATTATGATTTAAAATTTCATATAATAAATAATAATTTTCTAATCAATTATTTAATTGCATTTTTTAAACAGCATTATTAATGTTAGCAACAATTTTCTTAAGATAGTTTATATGTAACAGATAAATAAGGAATTAAACACTAGAATAGTTTATAAATCTTTAGAGGAAAATATTTTTGCTATTTAATATTATTTTGCATTTAAAAAGTTTACTAGTAAAAATGTATATTAGTATAACATTTAAGGTAGGCCTGTAGTCAAATCTTGTTAGAGCTATTTCTAGACATTCTTTGAGATGATTGTTTTTCAACTGGGAATGATTTCAACTTTATGAACTTTAATGTACAAATATTTTGTGTATATTAGTATAGTTCAGTGCAAATCTGCTGATGCTACCAGGAATGTAAATGTTTGTAGATTTATTTATATTCAAAATAAGTATAACAATATCAAAAGTATTAAAAAATATATTAATTACTTATTGCATCTAATAAGGTTTGAGAAAATAAGTACTGAAATAAAAAATCAAATATGTGATTTGTTAGTAGTATCTGCTTTTTACTCGATGCTTTCATTTGTTATATAATCAAACTTAAACTTAAGGCAGCCAACAGTCATTCATTCATATTTATAAACTTGACACAAATTTAATTATTTTAATGTACTAATTGTGAATTCCCATTAAACTTTGTAAAAGATATTCATAACGATTATGATGTAAAAGGTTGTTACAATCCTAATGTGATACTTATTTAATGTTTGAGACTTTGTTGTATTGTGCTCTTTTAGAATACAGTGAAACCTCTGTGAGTGCCATCCCACCGTATCAAGAATATTTAGCCGCTCTGAAGGGTTTTATAATAAGATAATTGCTATGATGCGAAATATAAACAAGCCTGACATATATTCTTTATTTAAAATGAAATTTAAAATTTATCTAAAGAGAAAATAGTACTATATTTCATGCTCTCTTACATTAAAAAAAAAAAAGGCTACAATTTGTGTCTGTTTTAAGTTTTTACTTTTCTCTATACCAACCATTTAAGTTCGTTTTTTAATTTAAAAGCAGAAAATTGAAGTTTTCGTACTATTTCAAAATCAAATTCTTTTCTTTAATGACTTTGTTGATTTGCGTTCTTCCGCAGTTAGATAATTCAACTAACTTTCTTGCCGATTTGCCATTCTCATATTCACGCAGAACTTCAATGTGCTGCTGGAGATTTATGAAAATGCATTTCGACATCGTTGCAACTCAGATTACTGACCAACTAATGAAATAAGACTGGCATGAATGACATTTTTGCTAACAGAGGTACAATTCTTTAACTTTACAGATTGGAATTCCAAACAAAGGCCTAAGAATACCTTCAATGCCTGATTGTCCAGCTACTCCCTCAGTTTCTATTTGTGGTGCAGTAGGGATTCCCTATCTGGAGGGTGTAGGAGGAATACAAAAGAGATAACAGATTCAATGTTTTTAAGAAAGGGGAGAGGGACTACAAGAATGGACTTCGCAAGTTATTCCTGGGTTTTATATCCGACTGTAAACCTAACATTGAGCTTTTCCGCTCAAAATTAAAGCATGGAGTGAGTAGAATTTCCCAAAAATTGAATGGCCACTTGGTGGCAGTTTAGAGGGGGTTAGGTGGCTGCTGATACAGGTTATTTTACCATTAGGTCTATGAGTCCAAAAATCCGTGCCATGAAAAATAGGCTGTTCAGAAGGGTGGCCGGTCTGAGAAGTTTCACTATATTTTTGTTTGGTGATTTCACACTTTTTGTTGTGAACATTTCATATATGATGTTTGTGCTCTTCAGCTAACCATAACTAAACAAAAATTTAACTAGGTGAATACTTTTCCCTTTAAGAAATTGGTATGTTTTACTTTCTTTGAAGCAGGGCATATATAAACATTAAACATAATTCAAACTCATTTAATTTAAAAAAAAATTGCAGTGTTGTAGATATGACAGAGAAAAATTTTATATATATATATATATATATATATATATATATATATATATATATATATATATATATATATGTGTGTGTGTGGGTGTGTATGTATTAAATTCTCTGAATTTTACACATAAATTAAAATTTTCTTTTATGTTAAGATTTCAGCATATATTTATCTAGAAATACGATTTTTTTAAGAAATTAAAATCATTTAGTTGAAAATTGCTTAATTAAAAATAATCTGCTTGTTGCAGACATTAAGACCATTAATAAATGATATTTTATTAATAAATAGATTAAGTATTTAATAAGTTGTAATTGCTAACTCATTTTTACACATTTTTAATTTAGTTTTTAGTTTAAAGTGTTTAATCTTGCTGTTCATAACTTTTGAACTTTAAAAAAAAAAAATGAAATTTAAAGACATTTTCTTTATTTAAAAATTCTTTATTTCATATTGTGAATTCATTTGGTCAAATACAGGGTTATATCAGTTTTAACCATGACGGTTTAAACCGGTGGTTTTAACTGATCAATATCAATTTTCACCAAGTTTGACCACTGAAATTCACTTTTTAATATATTTAATACTAATCGAACATAGTTTACTAGCATATGATAAAGGCAAGTTACATTTGTTAAAATTGCCATAATATAAATAAACACCAGGAAAAAAACAACATATAACACCAAGATACAAAAAAAAAAAAAAAAAAAAAAAAGTTTTACCTATTTTTTTTTATACAAACTGTTTTATATGTAATTTATGTTGAATTCAAAAAACGGTTACAAATAACAAGTTTTGTAGTTGTCTGTATATTTAAACGACTTTGTAATTTATTGTGGATTACTCGAAACTTGGCACAACAGTTCATTAGATGTATTGTAGAATCAACAAATTTTATATTAATCCCTTTAACCTTCTTCATTGCTGTCCACCAGACATCAGGTCCAAGTGCATCTTTAACTGTAAATCATATTTTGTTTTTTACTGCAACTGGATTACATTTTTGCAATTGCATGTTCATGGTTCATTTTTAACATTCTTATTATACTGTATAAGTATGTTAAATCTCTTAACAGGGTTGGAAAAAAAAAATCATAATTAAAAAAAAAAAAAAAAAAAAAAATCAGATTTTTTTTTTTATTTAAATCTGATTTTTTTTTTTATTTTTTCTTAATATTAATTTTATTTGTTGCTTTTATGTTTTTTGCAATATACATAGAATAGTGTGTTATAAGAAGTAACATCTTATCTATCTAGTATATTCTGTACACTGGTTACCTAAACTTAAATATATAAATTTTAATCTAAATACATTCTATTATTTTGTAATTGGATGGTGCAAACTAAATAAGATGTGAATTAAAAGAACAAATTAAATATTCTTTTAATGCAAACTATTTATTTAAAAAAACAAATCACAATTATTTTGATATTTTTTAAGCACTGATTTATAGATTTGTTTCAATAAAAACACTAGCTTTCATGCTTTATCCACTCCTAATTGGTTACGAAGGCTAGAATGAACAATACCGAATGAAGAAAGCTGTCTTTCCATTCCAGCAGATGAAGCCACGGCTGTTCTTATTTGGTAGACAAACTGGATTTCAAGTTCTGTAATACTCTCTTTACCTTCCATTACATAAAATGATTTCAACCAGTCGTAATCAATCATTATACTACCCCTACTACATATTTTCTGACAACAACACCCCTAAATTCTTGGAAAGCACATGCTATCTATTGACACTTATTGAGTTATTGGTATTACTGTGCTGACTGATTCCCAATCTTCCTGTCTTTGGAATATAGGTTTTAAAAGAAGTGAAAAAAAATGATTTAAATCAATGATTTTTTTTTAAAAGATCAACTGATTTAAATCATGCCAACCCTGTCTTATGAACTTTGTTAGTGTAATATTTTGCTTAACTGTACTACTATTTTTATTGCTTATTAAAATCACTTCTAATTACAAAAGGTATTATATATTAAAATTAAAACCATTTAAAACTATTTTTATCTAGTCTGACCACTTCTGGCCATTTTTGGACGGTTAAAACCACTTTTATCCAGTGTCCTGGTCAAAATCACAACCCTAGTCAAATATCTAACAATATTTAGCCTAGGTATTGATATGACTATATTTCCAGCGTTTGTCCAGACTAAATATTCAGCAAAAGGGCCAAATTTTAATAGTGGCCTAATATTCATTACGTCACTAGCAGGGTTGGCATGATTTAAATCAGTTGATTTTTTTCAAAAAATCATTGATTTAAATCATTTTTTTTTCACTTCTTTTAAAACCTATATTCCAAAGACAGGAGAATTGGGAATCAGTCAGCACAGTAATACCAATAAGTCAATAAGTGTCAATAGATAGCATGTGCTTTCTAAGAATTTAGGGGTGTTGTTATCAGAAAGTATGTAGTAGGGGTAGTACAATGACTGATTATGACTGGTGGAAATCATTTTATGTAATGGGAGGTAAAGAGAGTATTACAGAACTTGAAATCCAGTTTGTCTACCAAATAACAACAGCCGTGGCTTCATCTGCTGGAATGGAAAGACAGTTTTCTTCTTTTGGTATTGTTCATTCTAGCCTTCGTAACCAATTAGGAGTGGATAAAGCATCAAAGCTAGTGTTTTTATTGAAACAATTAAATCCATAATTAATCAATGCTGAAAAAATATTGAAATAATTGTGATTTGTTTTTTTAAATAAATAGTTTACATTAAAAGAATATTTAATTTGTTCTTTTAATTTACATCTTATTTAGTTTGCACTATCCAATTACAAAATAATACAATGTATTTAGATTAAAATTTATATATTTAAGTTTAGGTAATCAGTGTGCAGAATATACTAGATAGATAAGATGTTACATCTTATAACAAACTATTCTATGTATATTGCAAAAAACATAAAAACAACAATTAAAATTAGTATTCAGAATAAATCAAAAAAATCCGATTTAAATCAAATAAATCTGATTAAAAAAATGATTTTTTTTCAACCCTGATCACTAGTCACAAATCACATGCATGAAGGGTATGATATTATGTGGACAAAACAATGTTCTTACTGAACTATTTGCAAACTCATTAGTCACTCCCAGGAACTGACTAATGAGAAAAATGTAAAATGTCCTATAGCAAAAAACTATGTGAAATTTTGCTGAAGTTGCATCTTATAAAACATGCTATATGCATGTAAATGGGAATCCTGCCAAAAAAGAAAGCATTTATTTTGACATATGACACAGAATTGCTTGTGTACCAGATCTCTCAGAATTCTGGATATTTCATTATGTTAAACTTGAAATTTTGGGCTTTTGGGTATTTATCTAAAACTTTTAGTTTATATTTATTAGTATACATATTTCTGGATTTTCAATGCTGCGTAATTATAACATCGAAGAAAAAATACCAATGTAGAATTACTGGCAGGGTTGGAAAAAAATCATGATTTTTTACAAAAAATCAGATTTTTTTTTATGTATTTAAATCTCATTTTTTTTTCTGAATAATAATTTTAATTTTTATGTTTTGGAGCATTATGTATTATTGTATTAAGTATTTTGGAGAATCAGTCATCGGGCCAAAAATTGTACAGCAAGAAATAAGATAAATATAACAATTAAAATGCGAAGTGTTAAACAATATATTGTATGAAACAAGGCGTATAAGTATTTTGGAGCATTATGTAAAAAATTAGGTTTATTTATACATTTCTTTACAACAAATCATAAATCATTCTTTTTTCAGTCTCAACTGCAAAATTGTGTTCTTTCATCTGAGACAGGAATGGCTTCATTTGCCCAACCCGAAAAATCCCGCGCGGGTTTTTTCAAAAGAAAAACCCACTTGAAAAACTTGAAAAACCCCAAGTGGGTTTTTTCAAAATTGGGTTCTCAAAATCTTTATTTAAAATTCCACATATTTAACTAATAATAAATATATTGAATTAAATCTATAATATATATTACATATTTCATATTTGACAATGATCCTAGAATTTTTTTTTAATTTGAGGGGGTCTAAACTACTAGAAAAAAACAAAAACTTTTCAGGGAAAAATAGTTATCGGTATAACAAATACGATAAAATGTAAATTAAACAAAGTTAATAAGAATGTATGATGAAAAAAATAAGAATATTGAAGTATTACATGTGATAAAATTAATCGAAAAATGGACCAGAAAAATTGGGAAAAAAATATGTATAACAACTGCAAATAAATAAACATGGGGATAATATATATAATTAATTCTGCTACTTATCATATATAAATTACAAATTAACTAAAAAAATATCTTCTGAATGTTTTAATAACACAATACTGCTAATAAATATAGAGCAATAATTTAATACATTTTATTGAAAAGAAAAAACTTCAAATGCAACGATTTCAAAGCCAACTTTTAGTATAAAATAATCGCCACTCAAAACTAGTTTTTTGATGTTAGAAAAATTTTATAATATGAAAAAAATTTATTTTAAAATTTCAAAATTTCCTTTAATTTAAACAAAAATTTCTTCTGCATAGTTAAAGATTGATTTTTAAATTTTTCAATTTTAAAAAGTGATTAACATTTTTAATTTATTTTAATCATACAAATATTTATATATCCTGTCCTCTTACGTAACAAAAAACCTGAATAGTTTTCAAATCCCCAAAAAAGCATCCAAAACCCATTAAAGTATAGTAAAAACCCTGATAAAACCTGAAAAAAGCTCAAAAACCCTGAAATAATATCCGGGTTTTTTCTGAAAAAACCCGGGTACTTAAACTTTAAAAAAAAATTAAAAACTACAAAACTTTTTACTTGTAACCGTTTTTGGAATTCAACATAAATTATGTATAGAACAGCTTGTATAAAAAAAAATAAGTAAAACAATTTGTTTTTGTATCTTGGTGTTATGTTATATTTGTTTTTTGCTGGTGTCATTTATATTATGACATTTTTAACAAATGTAACGTGCCTTTATCATATAGCATATGATAAAGGCAAAACTATGTTCGATTAGTATTAAATATATTGAAAAGTGAATTTCAGTGGTCAAAATTGATATTGACCAGGACGGTTTAAACCCCCATGGTTAAAACCGATACAACCCTGCTAATAAACTGATTTTTTTAATTATTTATTTATATTTTATTTTATTTTTTTAATTTTATAAGCATCCTATTCTATAATCTAAACATAAATTCTAAAAATACAAAAACGCGCTAAATGTAAAAGTCGTTTGTATGAAATTTCACAATTTTGGTCCTACTCTGAAGCTGTACAAGCCGTAAAACTGATAACCTGAAGAATTTTTAATTTTATAGATTATTCTTCATTCTAAAATTTAAAATTCTAATAATGCAAAAATGCGCCAAATGTAAAAAGCCGTCAAAATATCACCAGTTTGTGCCCTTTATATATATAGTCGTATATCCTTTTTATATATAGGGTTATTCCATGTGAAATCAGCGCAATTTTAGAACAAATTCTACCTGACCACCTCCAATTTTGATTAAACTTGGTATAGTAAATGACTTTATGGTTATAAAGAATATCCCCAAGTTTTATGTTTGAATAATAACTGGTTTAGGAGTTATAAGGTTTTAAAGTTGCCAGATTTGTCTAAAAAATACACTATCAGCATACCTTTAAATTACACTTGCTACTCACCTAATTCAGCTAGAGATGTGTGAAAGGTGTTATTTTAAACCTTTTTTAATGGGCTTTCATATAATATACAACACATGATGACTTGCAAAATTTTTTAAAAAATTAAAATTCCTATACAGATGAGTTAGATTAAAAGTAATGAATGCAAGTTCTCATTTTCGTTAATTGCAATAGTAAATATATCAAACAAAAAACTTTTGAAGCTTGTGATCCCATTATGATCCCAACATGAAACTTTGGGGATTAATTAACAATAATATGAGCAATTTTTGAGATTTTTTTCAAAATTTTAAAAACTTGGCTTTTTGAGAATTTTAAATTTTATTTTTAATTTAAATTTAAAAAAAATTTTGCAAGTCATCATGTGTTGTATATCATATGAAAGCCCATTAAAAAGGGTTTAAAATAACACCTTTCACATATCTCTAGCTGAATTAGGTGAGTAGCAAGTGTAATTTAAAGGTATGCTGATAGTGTATTTTTTAGACAAATCTGGCAACTTTAAAGCCTTATAACTACCAAACCAGTTATTATTCGAACATAAGATTTGGAGATTTTCTTTATAACCATAAAGTTACTTGCTATACCAAGTTTAATCAAAATTGGAGGTGGTCAGGTAGAAAACTTGCGTTGATTTCGTATGGAATTACCCTATAGCCGTATCAAATCTAAACTAAATACCCTAAGAATAAGAAACCCTATTGTATATTTTAGAGAAGAGTCTGAAATAAAGTAGTCAGCTGTAGAGGTTTCGCCTCTGAAATATTTGTCATAAAAGACGGGCAAATTGATCTTTCGTATCATATCTGATATGCTATCGACTGCTAAAGATAATCTTAGCAAAGATTAATTATAAATGCTATGTAAAGGATAGGTAGTATGAGAAAACTTACTTTTGCCCATCAAAAAAAGATGTTTCTTTCTTTTAAACTTTATTAAATGGAATGCACTCTATTAGCACATTACAATTTTTAGTCTTATAAGAGGTTTTCACACAACTCTTTTTCATGCGCTGTTTTAAAATTTTTTAATTTGTAGTACATTTTTTTTATCGTTTTTTCCTGGCTAAATAAAAGCTATATTCAAAAAAATAATTGTTTATTTATTTTATTTTTATGTAGTCTCGAAAAATACTATGACTACTCGAGGATGCGGAAAATAACATAGGCATAATAGGACTAAACTCGGGAGCAAATGAAAGGAACGATCCATGCGGGAACGATACATCGAGGTTCCACTGTATATATGTGTAAATCAGGGGTGATTCTGATCCGAAAATTTGAAAAGAATTTTCACGAAAATCTGTTTTGGAAAATTGAAAAAAAGTTTTTTTAAAACCATCTTCCGCTGGAACAGATGTATTATAGACGCCGGTCCCGTCCGCCATTTTTTTTTTTTTTTTGACTTACAGAAAAACGCGTTTTTTAAAAAAAAAAAAAATGGCGGCGGTTTTTTTGAAGCACAACACTAACAAAACTAAACTTTAAAAGAAAAAAAAAACAGATTAGCAATTTAAAGCATTATTAAAATAAAATTAGCATAACAATTATCATTTTTTACGTTATTTAAAAAATAAATAACAGATTACTAATATTTATGATATATATCAACAGAATAAACACAATATATAGCATTTTAATAAGCACTAATATTATAAAAAATCTAACATGTGAGGGGGGTTCCCCCCTCAACCCCCCTCTTGTAATAAAAGAAATGCAAAATAAATTTAATAACAGATGAAAATTGGAAAGGGTAGCGCCACAAACATTCTTCAACACTCCTACCTCCCTTAAAAAAACTTTGAAATAATTCTTTTTTACCAAATAAAAAAAAAACTCAGATTCGGAATACCGTTGTTCCCTCACACTTGGAGTTTAGAATGAAATGCAAAACCCACCTCACACCTAAGAATATCCTGATATTTTTTAACAATTTCAAAAATAAGAACCGAAATAACTTCAACCGTCATAACTAAATTAACTAAATCCTAGAAAATAAGAACAAAGCAAAAATGTTCCAAACCAAAACATCTTGTTTGATTTAGAATATCCTGATACTTTTTAACAATTTCAAAAATAGTAAGAACCGAAATAACTTCACCCGTCATAACTAAATTAACTAAATCCCAGAAAATAAGAACAAAACAAAAATGTTCCAAACCAAAACATCTTGTTTGATTTAGAATATCCTGATACTTTTTAACGATTTCAAAAATAGTAAAAATCGAAATAAATGCACTGGTCATAACTAATTAACTAAATCCCAGAAAATAAGAACAAAACAAAAATGTTCCAAACTAAAGCATCTTGTTTGATTTAGAATATCCTGATACTTTTAGTAAGAACCGAAATAACTACACCCGTCACAACTAAATTAACTAAATCCCAGAAAATAAGAACAAAACAAAAATGTTCCAAACCAAAGCATTTTGTTCGATTTAGAATATCCTGATACTTTTTAACGATTTCAAAAATAGTAAGAACCGAAATAACTACACCCGTCACAACTAAATTAACTAAATCCCAGAAAATAAGAACAAAACAAAAATGTTCCAAACCAAAGCATCTTGTTTGATTTAGAATATCCTAATAATTTTTAAGAACCGAAATAACTACACCCGTCACAACTAAATTAACTAAATCCCAGAAAATAAGAACAAAACAAAAATATTTCAAACCAAAGCACCTTGTTTGATTTAGAATATCCTAATCCTGATTTAGAATATCCTTTTTAAGAACCGAAATAACTACACGCGTCACAACTAAATTAACTAAATCCCAAAAAATAAGAACAAAACAAAAATGTTCCAAACCAAAGCATTTTGTTTGATTTAGAATATCGTGATACTTTTTAACAATTTCAAAAATAGTAAGAACCGAAATAACTTCACCCGTCATAACTAAATCCCTAAAAATAATAACAAAGCAAAACAAAAATGTTCCAAACCAAAACATCTTGTTTGATTTAAAATATCCCGATACTTTTTAATAATTTCAAAAACAGTAAAATAAGAAATAAGAACCGAAATAATTACACCCAGAAAATGATAAGAACAAAAAAATTTGCTTACTAAATTCCAGAAAATGATGAAAATAAAAAAAGATGCAACCTGACCTAGTCGACTGTGAACCAAAAGAACAACTATGATTCAAATTTCTGAAATAATGCCTGGTACTGACGTCAGAAGTCATGTGCACCAATGGGATGCAAGAACTCATTAGAGCTGCCATGAATTATGAAGATAATTAGAAAGTTTTATAACTTTTCTCACCCTTTTTTATTTTTTGACTCGTCCACAAATCTTTTTTTCTACCGAAGAACAGTAATAATATGTTACGTGATTTTCCTTTTTTAAAACAATATATTAAATTTAAATTTATGTATTCAGATTAAGAAACTAAATTTTTGCTATCTAGATAACTAACATACACATTGATATATGTGTGTTTGCATTATTTTATACAGAACACATTTATATTTGCAACTCTATTATAAGATGAAATATACAGCCGACTCCGCTTGATGTGATTGTTATCAATCGCTTATTGTTATCTAAATCGCTTGGTTCCGATTCTCTCTATTCATTTGTATGTTAAAATGATCGCTTTATGGGATCGTTACATCGGTTAATGTTATCAGTTTTCGAACCTCATTTTAACTGGCAAAGGAATATTCACAATTTATTCAGAAGGAACCCGTTCTTTTCTTTCCCTTCGTTCTTGTTTTAATTTCCGAAAATTCTCCCTCTTACACCTTGGGAAAAGCAGAACAGAAAAAACAAAGGTGTGGGCCATTACACGTTCCTGGAATTTTTCAGAAATACCCTGCTGGTGGTCAATAGTTGTCAGATAAGCAGAAGGCAACACATTCTTATAGGAAATGAGAAGGAGCGTATTCACATTTTATGCCTTGCTTGCTTACGTGCAGTTTGCCGATATGGAAGCCAGAAAGCTAAATGATTTAACATTAAAACAAAAGATCATTTTAAATCGTTATGACAGGTTACCAAAAAGGAGTCAGCGCAATGCTGCAGCGCAGTTAAACATTTCTTAGCCTAGGAACTGCATTTAAAGTATCTGAAACGTGGAGTACAACATCGTTCCTATGACTTTAAAAAACATTATGACTACAAACAATTTATCAATGAGTTTCTTCAGGCTTGCAATTCTGTCACTTTTCTCACCTTTAGTCACTTTTTTCACAATTGATCACTTTTAGTCACTTTTTGAAGTAAACAGTCACCTTTATAGTTCGGCCGGGTGCTTAAAATCCTTAAAAAGTGCTTATTTTGTAGATCCATTTTTAAGGCCCCTAATAAGTACTTACTTTTCCCCAAATATCGGTTGCTGAATTTTTATTTCCCTTGGTAATTAATCGTCAATCGATTCAACAAAGCTAAAGATAAGAAAGAAGAGTTAGACCAATTTAAAAAATGTATAGAAGAAAAGAAAAATGAACTTCAAAATTAGATATATTCTCTTATTTTTCCCCCTTCCTATATTTTTTGGTTCTCATCATCTATTATGAATGGAAATAGTTCTTCAGTTACATTTTTAAAATAGCATTGATAATTTCTTGAATCTTGTTTTGAGTATGTCATAATTAAAACTTTTATAGTGTAGATACTGCATCTTCTTTTCTCTCTGTCTCCCTGTGTGTGTGAATATTATATTTACCTGTTTATAATACAGAAGTACTTTTTATTATCTTATTTTACATCTATGTTGCTCTAAAAATACTGTTGCTATGATGTGAAATTTGTTGATCTTCCACCACATATAGTACTTTCTTATCTTTACAAATATTTCAGATTTTTTTAGGAAGGGGGGGGCATTTGATCAATAAGGACTATTGCTGTTCTAAAATTTATGTTTGCGAAGAAAGATGTCTTAACATAAAGTATGAGATATTAACAATTGTGTTTAATAAAATTATTAAATTGATCTATATATATTATTCAATGTCATTTTACAAGTCATAAAGCTCATGAAAAGCTTCAATTTTTAAGCCTTAGCTGTAGGTTCCGTCACTTTTCTCACCTTTAGTCACTTTTTTCACAATTGATCACTTTTAGTCACTGTTTGAAGTAAACAGTCACTTTTTTCATGGTGTATAAGCAAAAGTCTGTTGTTGAAAAAAGAAAATCTGAATTAATAACAAAATATTTTAATAAGACCAAAAATGTGATGCTCTAATCTTATTTTTTTCCGAACGATGGCAGAAGGGTTAGGGTGCTGGCCTTCGGAACCGGAGTTCATGGGTTCGAATCCCACTGTGGCATGGATGTTCGTAGCCGTTCGGAATCGGCTTTAAGCAGTAGGTCCCGATCTCATTAGCCCTCGTGTTGCAAAAAGTACACCATACTGCTCCAATCCAAACCAAATCTAATTATTTTTCTTATTAAAATGTAATTAGTCATATGGTTTCCAGAATTTAGGGATTTTTAAAAGTCGTTAAGAAGTTCCTGAAATCTACATTTGTACTAAAATGTACATTTAATACATTAAAGTAATTTACTTCAAAGCACACATTTCTCTTTTTCTTCACAATTTTTGTTTAGATACTCTAATCTAGCTATGTACATGTTTCAAAACATCCCCTATATAATAACAGCCCAAGTTATCTGTCGGTCTGTCCTCGATTTTATGAAGCGGTTGGACCTGGAATGGATAAATGCATTTATAGTTAGTAAAATTCAAAGAGTGCAATGTTTATCTCCTTCTAAACTATAGATCCGATTCTAAAATAAATTGGTATAAATGGCTTCATATCACAGCGAAACATACTACCTTCTTTAAAACGTTCGAAATCCACCCCTTCCCCTCTTTTCGAGCTTTTAAGGCCATTATTTCAACTCCCATTTTCCCCGGTTAAGAGCAGGCGATTAAATTTATCCCATAATAAATAGGTAAAAATAATATTTTTCTAGCATTATGACGTCATTCCTTTAACCATCTCATTGAATCATTTCTTATTTTAAATTATTTAAATTATGCCTTATTTTCATACGTTTTATCATTGAACTTAGATATTACGTAAATAATTTTCTTTTATATTCGGCTTAAATAATAGATTAGGTACATATGTGATAATTTTAAATTGAATCATCGATTATTTTTTGTTGCAAGATAATTCTCAGCCAAACAACAAACCATTTTTTTACCTGCCTCATAAGGTACTTTACAATTTTGGAAAATTAAAAATTTTACTGATCCCGTCATATGACGGGCTATATGCTAGTATTTAATATATGCAGAAAATTGTGATTATAAAATTAATGTTTTGTATGTATTCAATTTAATTTATAGATTTTCTTGAATAAAAATAATGTTGAGTTGTGTTAAACAAAATTTTTAACCTTTTTTGTATTTGACGCTAAAATCATGTCTTGCATGAATCATTTGATTTAGAGTTAAAATAAATAGAAAAATCTTAATAATAGCGTCTGTAATCAAGAGGTTTGGTTTGGAGCGCTACGGTCTACTTTTTGCAACACGAGGGCTAATGAGTCCCTACTGTAAAAGCCGATTCCGAACGGCTACGAACACTATGCCATTGTGGGATTCGAACCCACGATCTCCGGTTCCGAAGGCCAGCATCCTAACCACACGGCCATGTTCGGCCTGTAATCAAAGAAAAGAAATCATTTTTTTTTTTCAATGTTTAGTCACTTATTCTGAATAGCATATACCCCATCATATGACGGGATTAGTAAAATTTTTAATATTCCAGAACTGTTTATAAGTACAATATCAGTAATAAAATGGTTGTTTTTTTCTGAAATTATCTTTCACCTTCAATAGTTTTTTTATCGTCATACCCTATTCCCGATCCTGTAATGCAGTTTAAATCACATGGAATTCATTTATCAAACCATGTGGTTATGTATAAAAACAAACAAAAATTTAATTTCCAAGATATATTTAAATTAAAAATTAGATATTTAGTAGTCCTCTCTTTTTGAAAAGAATTTATTGTTAATACCGATGATAAATTTTCATTTAACAAAAAATAATCGATGATAATTTATTATCATATATTCTTAATTATTATTAGGTAATATAAAAGAAAATTATTTGCTTAATATAAGTTCAGCGATAAACGTATAAAATAATGCACGCGATATTTAAATAATTTAAAACAAGAAGTATTTTATTGGTTAAATTTGTGTATAATGCTAGAAAAAATGATTTTTTACTATTTATTTTGTGTAAATTGATAATTTTATAGTCTTAGGAGGAATATGTTACAATTCAAAATTTGCCGACAAACCTAGAGGCTATTATTATTAGATATTTGTCACTTTCTCTTTTGAGTACCTCAGCATATTAAAGCCTGTTATTATAAAAAATCTTACTCAATTTTTTTAATTCTGTATATAATTCTTATTTTTCAAAGTATAATATACAGTACATAAATACAAGGTGAGTTTTTTTTTCACTTTATTTTGAAATTTGGTACGTGTAAATTAAAGTTAGGGGGGGGGGTAAATTTATCTAAATTTTCATATCGTTTATTGTTATCAAAATCACGGTGTCCCAAACTGATCACATTAAGCTGAGTCCACTGTATTAAAATATATTAATACATTGATATTTGGTGAAGAGTAAATCACAATATTAAAATTCAGATATCATCCAGCTCTAGTTTTGACATCCAGAAGTTAACCTTAATATAGTTTTTATTTTAAACTGGCCTATAGCCCGTCATATGACGGGATCAGTAAAATTTTTAATTTTCCAGAACTGTAAAGTACCCTATGAGGCAGGTAATATAAAATGATTTGATTTTTGGCTGAGAATGATCTGGTACACGCTCAATAATTCGATTATCTTTACTGACCGCATGTTAGTTTGCCAACTTTAAATTATCTTGTCATATTAGGGACTACAGAGGTTTTAATATTGACAGTAATTATTTCGGTGTATATATGAAGGATGTTCAAAATTTAGAGAATTGATTGCAAACTATGTGGTTATGTATAAAAAACAAACACACAAATGAACAAACTTCAGAGATATAACTTAAACGTTAGATATTTATGAGTCCGTGAAATAGACTCCTAGACTCTTATGAAAAGAATTTGTTGTTAATACTGATGATAAAATTTCATTGCAACAACAACAAAAAAAAATCGATGATTCAATTTAAAATGATCACATATGTACCTAATCCATTATTTAAGCCAAATATAAAAGAAAATGACGTCATATCTCAGGGTTAAAACGTATGAGAATAATGCACACGGTATTTAGATAATTTAAAATGAGAAATGATTCAATGAGAGGGTTAAAGGAATGACGTCATAATGCTAAAAAAAAGGTTATTTTCATCTACTTCTATTGATAAATTTAATCGCCTGCTCTTAACCGGGAAAAATAGGGCTTGAAATAATGGGCTTCGAACCGTAATTTTTTTTTGAAGACGACAGTATTGTTTGCTGTGATAGGAACTTAAAATTTATTTAGAATCGGATCAATAATTTAGGAGCAGATAAACTTGACTCAATTTGAATTTTGTTAACCTTTACTCATCAAGAATCCCCTGGATGCCTCTATCCATTCCAGGTCCAACCGCTTCATAAATTCAAGGACAGACGGACAGATAACATAGGCTATTATTATATAAGGGATGAGTAGCGTATAATTTTTCAAAAAATTTTGAAGGATGTTCAGAAAAATTTCTCTCACCTAGAATCATCTATGGTGTAAATATTGCTTAAGCATTTGAGTTATTTTTCCCCATTCTGCCGTGGCATCGGAATCTGTTAATTTTTTCTTGCTTCTTTGTTGCGGCAGCTGTCAGCTGTTGGAACCTCTTTCCGGGAGTATTCTCGGGTAGTTCCGTAATCGGGAAACCTCCCCTCTCCCCTTTGTGTTCCATTCTAAGCCTTCTACCGGAATCAGAACGGTGTCATTGCGTTAGGGATAGAAATTCTGTTTCATGTACAGACACTGACGAAAGTTGTAAAATCTTAGGTGCCAGGAAAAATTCTTAGGAGCCCATGGCACAAGTTCTTTCTTCAACTTAATGACTTTAACGCATTCACTGTAGAATGAAACATGGGCCACTCGTAATCAAATAGGGTGTTTTCTACAACAGGACAAGGAGAAGAAAAATATTTGATTAGATTATGCAACGAAAAATTATATCTGGTAATCAGTGGCGTGCGGTCCATATGTGCAGGGTGTGCACTGCACACCCTGGGAAAATTATGAGGAACAATAATTTTTTGCACCTATGTCTACCTATCTTTTTATGGTATATAATAAATATTATTTATAATATATTCAAATATTATGTTGATTTGCTTGCTTGTATTCCTGCAGTGCGTGGGGAATATCGAAAGTATTGCGCGTGGCACACTAAGAAATTTTTTTGTGTGATGCGATATTGAAAATATATTTTATTTATTTGCCAACCTTACGATAATTATTATATGTACGATAACTTACGACTTATGAAATTCAAAAAAATTTACATAATCAAAAATGTACGATAATTTCCTGATTTTTCATAAAACAAAGTAGACAATGGAGAATTAAAAGAAAAATTTCTTATATAAAGAAACAGCAAAAAAAATTGAGTGTAAATAATTTTTTTATATTTTTCCCATCAAAAATTGTAATTTTGCATTAAGCATGTGTTGATGCTTCTTCATTAAATAAAATTTTCCGGAAATAGGGAAATCTGTACTTGTGTAATTCTAAGATTCTATTATAGAAAAAAATAATGTATATTTAAATTGAATATGACTAGAAAATGTTTGTTTATTAAAACTTATACAAAAAAAAATTTTCTAATGGAGACCAGTGTTTTCTTCAATGTTAGATTTTAAATTATTGTAAATCACATTCCTTAAATATACAAAAAAAAATTTTTCAAAACACAAATCAAGAATATTTCTTTAATGATTAAATTATGTATTTAGAAAATATATTTTTTCTATTGCAGTCCCTAAAATATGGTATTTTTTGTAATTAAACCGATTTTAAATATAATCTTTACAAGTTACATAATGGTAAATAATAAAAATATTTTCTGCATATTTCAAATCTATCTGATTTTAAGATTATTGTAATAATCCTACATATACTCTAAATTTTTGACACAAAGTACGATATTTATGCTGCCACGTAGGACCATAGAACTGATGTGTACGCACTGCGCACTAAATTGAAAATCGCTCTTTATATGTATGAGCTACTGGAGAAGAACAGCATACTATGGCACTCAGGCAAGTGCCGCTATTTTTCCTGCACTTGGCATTCAGAATCATCCGAAGGTACGGTTTGTTAAGAGCTGTATTAGAGCGGGGACTTACGTGCTGAAGCGATTTTGGTTTTTTAACTGATTAACTGGCCATACGATTTTGCGGACAGTTAATGTTTAAATTTATATATTGTAAGATTTTGTTTTCATGGAAATATAAAAGAAGTATTTCATCAATATAAAGTGAAATGTTTTAGTGTGGTAAAGTAATTTCGGTGATGTATTCTATTTATTGAAATAATTAGCTGAAGAACAATGTCGTTTTGTTTTAAAGAAACGAATTTTAACAGAACAGCCCAAATTTTACCATTCATTGTATCTTACAGACAGTATATAAGATATATTATGTAACACCATATCCCTGGTTTTGTTTTTAAAAATTGTCAAGATGTTTTTCGCGGAATATATGATTTTCAAATGTTAAAAACAATTAATAAATATAATTTAATCCACTGACCGAACGAGAAACAGTTCGCTCTATTGTGCGAGCGTGCAGTGAAATCCTCTGCACGTAGAATAGACGTTCAGTTTGTCGGCACCGCAGCGGCGGGCGCCATTTGGTGCTACGTTTGCTGAACATATAAGTTTTTCGTAGAAGCCCGAAGTGTTGCCTTTTCGACGCCGATATGACACCATACAACAAAAGACATGATTTTTGCTTCAGTGTTAGTAGAATTCTCATAAGTTTAGCTGTTTTTATAGTTATAACTCGACTACTCGTAGGTAAATATTTTATTTATTGTAATCTTTAAATTTATAATTAAGGATTTATTGGAAAATCCATGTTCTCTGCATACCCTGCATGAAAACCTACCGCACGCCACTGCTGGTAATGTAACTATAAATCTTAAAAGAAATTATTAACATTAACACTGTCTGAGTTTTTGCTCTGAAATACCATCTATCAATTGACTTCTCAGGATTGAATTCCTGCAAAGATGGTCCATTTAAGTGTATAAACATTAGGCTATTTAAAGATTCTCTCCTTAAATTCAAACGTAGTTTGTTTTTGATGACATTCATTGTACTGAAACCTCTTTAACAGGGAGATCTTGAAACAGGAAGGGTCAGTACAATTGAAACAAGAATTGTTAAATGCGGAAATCTGTCCTTCATCAAAATACACCTTTCAAAAAGAGAATTAAGTGATAAATTTTTCCCAAGAATTTTGAATGCATACCATTCATCAGTAAGTTTAGAAATATCATCTTCACTAACATCAAGGCAATCAGCAAAATGTCGAGAAAGCAGTTCAATTTCAAAAGCAAGTCGTCAGGGGCATTTTTTTAGTCGCAAGGGCGACCTGGCGCCCGGGTTTTGCCGGACCGTGTCCATATATACAACTCTTCATTATCACTAGGATATAGCCCGTCATATGACGGGATCTGTAAAATTTTTAATTTTCCAGAATTGTAAAGTACCCTATGAGGCAGATAAAAATATGGTTAGTTTTTTGGCTGAGAATTATCTGATACACGCTCAATAGTTTGTTTATCTTTACCGACCGCATGTTAGTCGTAAACTTTTATTTAAGTTGTCATATAACGTGATAGGATGGACAGCAGAGGTTTTTGTATTGACAGTGATTATTTGGCGGTATAGATGAATGATGTCCGAAATTGAACGAATCGATGGCAAACCCAGTGGTTATGTATAGAAAACAAACACACAAACGAACAAACTTCTTAATTTTCAAAGATATATAACTTAAAAGGTAGATATGTATTAGTACGTGAAATAAACTCCTAGAGTTTTATGAAAAGAATTTGTTGTTAATACCGATGATAAAATTTTCATTCCAACAAAAAGTAATCGATGATTTAATTTAAAATGATCACATATGTACCTAATCTATTGTGCCGAACGATGCTCGAATGGTTAGGGTGTTGACCTTCGGAACCGGAGATCATGGGTTCGAATCCCACTATGGCATGGATGTTTGTAGTCGTTCGGAATCGGCTTTAAGCAGTAGGTCCCGGTCTCATTAGCCCTCGTGTTGCAAAATGTAGACCGTAGCACTCCAAAACCAAACAAACCTAACCTATTATTTAAGCCCAATATAAAAGCAAATTATTTACCTCATATCTAAGTTCGGCGATAAAACGTATGAAAATAATGCAGACGATATTTAAATAATTTAAAATAAGAAAAGATTCAATGAGAGGGTTAAAGGAATGACGTCACAATGCTAGAAAAAAAATGTTATTGTTACCTACTTATTATGGGATAAATTGATTAAATGCTCTTAACTGGGAAAAAAAGGGTTTGAAAAAAAAAAAAAAAAAACGCCTGAAAAGGGGGGGGAGGTGGATTTCGAACGTTTTCGAGCTCGCTTTGAATTTTGCTAACCTTAACTCACCAAAAACCAATATGGATGCCCTATCCATTCCAAGTCCAACCACTTCATGAATTCGAGCACAGACGGACAGATAATTTAGGCTATTATTATACAGGGGATTTTTAGGTGCCGGTTTGCAAGTTTCATGCACTCACAGATTGTTCTGCATGCATGTCTGGTGACCTTCGATTCCGGCATTCCCCCGAAATATGCGGTCGTTATCTGTTATCGGGGTGCGATAAAGGGATCCGTCTAATACATTTTCTCCGCTATCTCTGTGGTTGCGTCATCGGTTGCATCGATTATCTCTTACCACTTTCTTTCTTGCAGCCTTTTATCTCCCCTTTCGGTGGCGACCGGAGAAGAAATGGCGCGAATTTTTTGGATTCGGAATGATTCCGTAATCGGATGTGTCAGCGATAGGTCACTTTTTTATCGCTTTTCGAGGTTTGGAAATTTTTTGACAGTCACTCATTCGTTTCCTCGAGGGAAAGTTGGATTTGCCGGCCATAGGAAATGAAAATTAAAACTATTACTTGCTTCAGATGTATAACGAATTTTTATTCCCCCTACCCCCCCTCTTTATCTCTCTCTCACACACACTCCCTCTCTCCTATGTATACATATGTGTGTATGTATATATGTGGATATATAATTATACACGTCTGTGCATATATATGTATATATATGTGTGTATGCATATATATGTATATATATATATGTGTGTATATATGTGTGTATATATATATATACATATATATATGTGTATATATTTGTATATACACCGATCAGCTATTACATTATAACCTCCCTATTAATACACTGTATGTGGGACACGTACTAGTACGATTTCTGACGAGTGATACTTGAGCGCGGGTCACGTACTAGTACGGGTTAGTCTAAAAACATGGTTTGTTTGTCTGTACAAAAATAACGGTACATAGAAGAAAAGGAAACCGAATGTTCTTGTCTACTACATAGATTCTGGAAAAAGTGAGACAAATAAAAGTAATTTTTACATCAGT
>CM063499.1:2854358-2859358 GCA_032207245.1 Pardosa pseudoannulata | reverse complement strand
CAAAAAATTTTTAAAGTTAACTAAAGAAAGCTTTTCGTCTAACTTTCATTATTGCTCATGTTTCATGTTTCAGCTTCAGAGTGTGTATTCTACTATCATTATACTGTTAGCATTTCCGGTAATCGTGAGGGGTAGAAGGGAAGAGCTGATTTGCTGAACCATAAGCTTTATTAATAAAATAGATATATACATTGTAAGAATATAATAGTTTATTCTTACAATGACCTTCGAATGGGTGCTGATTGATATGCGCAGCGCTGGGAGGACTTAACATCGGGACACGTGTGTGTGTGTGGGGGGGGGTATTATTTTATTTCTCTGTGTGCTATAGTTTAATCTAGCCCTTGTTGTACCATAAAACAGATTTATTGTAAATGAAATGTTTTTCATATTCAAGATATAAAAATCCAATGCTAAGAAGTGTAAGTTGTTCAACCTCTAAGAGTGAGATTCTCTAAAAGAAGTTTGGTACGTTTTTCATTTTAATTGTTAAAATTAAAGCAGCCACGGCTTTAACTGACTAACAGTTAAAATTAATGCATGAAATTTACTAATAATACGTTAAATTTAATATTAGTAACATGCAATTAATATAAGTAATTAACTTTTCTTCATGGTTTCCGCGCACCTGGAAAGTCATGGAAAATCATGGATTTAGACAGTGGATTAATTTTGTCATGGAAAGTCTTGATTTTTCAAGTAAAATGAGTAAAAGTCATGGATCCGCTAAACTACCGATTAAATAAAAATGCATTGAATTTTTTAATTCTGTTTTTACTTGTCATTTGGCTGAAGTTACTGAGTTTGGTATTTATGTATTTTCCTATTGACCGTATTGCCAAGTAAAATTTGTTCACCAAGGAAACTCAAAGCAAGAAAGCTTCATGGGTGGGTAAATGTATATTATTCTGGTTTTTTTTTTCTTAAATTGTAGATTAAAATTTTATTAGTATAATAATAATTATTTTTTAGTAAAAATTAGCGAAGATTTTTGCACAAAATATAAGTTTATATCTAGGGATATTGTATATAAACATTATAGGGTATTATTTGGTTATTATTCATGGTCACCTGGATAATACCGAAGTACCCTGAATTCAAATTGGAAACATTTTGATTGAAAAATTGCTATATGATTAAACCTAGGTATGTAGATACAACAATTTATTTTTATGCATGTGAGTTTATTAACACTTATAAAGTAAGTTTATAGTTTTTTTATGATAAAATTCCTGTAATTTCTCTAAAAGCATATATTTTATTTGTATGTACGTCAGAAGTTTTATTCATATATATTTTTAACGAAAACTTTTTAAAGTCATGGAAAATGATCTGCTAAATCAGGGAAAGTCATGGATTTGAAAAATTTTATTTTGGAAAATACCCTGTTTCTTAGTTCCGAGTTTTTCATTACGAATGTCATAAATTTCAGAGTTTTTACTTATAGTCTTAATCACCCTAGTATAGATGTGCAATTCATTTAATACATTTTTTGCCAATTTAATTTGTTAAAAAGTATGTGTGTTAATCTTTTTTTTAATTGCGTTACTATGGACTGCATATAGCAACTACTGGGCTATTGATCGTATGAGAAGTACAACAAACAAAATCTTTGCTATAACGGGGTTCGTGTGTATGAATGGTGTTGTGCAGGTATTTTTGTGACCTTGACCCGCGCCCCTTCACTCCCTACTGCGGGGCCTGTAAACGTTCGACCTACATCGGCGTTGCCCCTGCCCCCACACACCTGCTTCTTCCCCTCCTTTCTCTTCGTTTCCGTTGCTCTGCGTTTCCAAGTCCCTAAACATTTTTTCCCTCCCTAATAAACGAAGATTTCTACACATATGTATCCCCTATATAATAATAGCCTAAGTTGTCTGTCCGCGAATTTCTGAAGCGGTTGTGCCTGGAATGGACACAGGCATCCATATTGGATTTTTCATGAGTTAGGGTTAGCAAATTTGAAAGCGAGTTCGAAATCCCCCCATCCCCCCTTTTCGAGCGTTAAATGCTATTATTTCAAGCTTTATCCTTCCTCTTATTCTATACGAAATTCATTCTTGATAAAATGGCAAAATTGGAGAGTAATATTTAAATTTCTGGACTGTTTCTACTTGACTACCTGACTTCATATACTTTAATTAGTTCGCTCACAACGTGCAGGCGTTGTACGTTTGGTACAATGTCCGCACACTTGATCGTCGTACTTCTCGGGTTGACGGTTCTATCCCCGACGCAGCCAATTTTTTTTAATGTCTACTAAATTTAATATTTTCTGCTTTTTCTCTTAAATTCTTATTCCAAAAGTTGTTTTATTATTTTTAAATGTTTACTATTTTTTCAACTTTTAATAATTTTTATTATTTTTATTTTATTAAATTCACGCATTGCTTTCCGTATGTTCCTGACCACATAAACATTTCATGTTGTGTATCCTTAAACTTTCTTCTCGTAATGTAATAATAGCCTAAGATATCTGCCCGTCTGTCCTCGAAGTTATGAAGCTGTTGGATCTGGAATATATAGAACATCCACATTAGATTTTTGATGAGTTACGATTTGCAAAGCTAGTAAAGTTTATCTTTTCCTAAACTGTAGATCCGATTCTGAAGTAAATTGGTATGAATAAGCTTCGTATCACTTGTATCGAAAAATACTGTCCTCTTTAAAACGTTCGAAATTCACCCCGTCCCCTTTTCGAGCCTTTAATGCCATTATATCAAGCTCCATTTTAAGAGCAAGCGATTAAATTTATCCATTTATCCCATAATAAATAGGTAAAAATAACAGTTTTTTTCTAGCATTATGACTTCATTCCTTTAACCATCTCATTTAATCATTTCTTATTTTAAATTATTTAAATATTTTCTACATTATTTTCATACGTTTTATCACTAAACTTAGATATTACATAAAAAAATTTCTTTTTTATTGGACTTAAATAATAGATTAAGTACATATGTGATAATTTTAATCGATTATTTTTGTTGAAAGGTAATTCTCAGAAAAAAAAAGAAAAAAAACATTTTTTTACCTGCCTTATAGGGTTTTTTACAATTCTGGAAAATTAAAACCGTCATATGACGGGCTATATGCTAGTGAATATATACTAGTACGCACATCCACGTATTTGCGTACATATATAAACTCGCATATAGCCCGTCATGCGCCCTTAAAAAAAATGGTTTATATTTTTGGCTGAGAATTATCTGGTACGCGATCAATAATTTGTTTACCTCCATACTCCTTTAAAGTCTCCCGATGCTATGAATGCAGTTTAGAATCACGTCGAATTCATTTAGAAAGATAATTCAAAGTATTCTTAGCTACGTCGAAACTATCCCATTCTTCCCATTTTTTTTGGCCACAGTAATTAATAGCAGCAAAGGAATGAAACAATCATTTCCACTACACCCTGGAGGAAGATAGAATTTGTTGTTAATATCGGTGATAAAATTGTTATTACAACAAAAAATAATCGATGATTGAATTTAAAATTATCACATATGTACCTAATCTATTATTTAAGACAAATATAAAAGAAAACTATTCACGTCATATCTAAGTTCAGTGATAAAACGGATGAAAATAATGCAGACGATATTTAAATAATTTAAAATGGGAAAATATTAAATGAGATGGTTAAAGGAATGACGTCGTAATGCTAGAAAAAAAAGTTATTTAAATCTACATATAATGGGATAAAGTGATGAATTTAACCGCCTGCTCGTAATCGGGGAAAATAGGGCTTGAAATAATGGTATTCAATGCCGGAAAAGGGGTGAATTTCGAACGTCGCTGACACTAACTCATCAAGAATGCCATGTGGATGCCTCTATCATTCCAGGTCTAACCGCTTCATAAATTCCAGGACAGATAACGTAGGCTATTATTGTATAGGGGATGTAATATATGAAAATTATTACACTTAAAATAATATCTATCAATTATTCACCCCAGTCTTTCATATGTATTTTCCCAGCCATATAATGTCTTATTTAAAAGAGTGCTGTTTAAATTTCTTCAAACAGTCCCAAAGCAAACTCTGAAACAAATGCTAATTTTTTGTTCAGTCGTCGTATTTTCCAGCTGAGAGAGAGAGGTTGCGGGTTCGAAGCTGGAGCCGGTCAATGATCCGCCGTGTTCGCAAAAGGTGACTGGGACACGTAAAATAGGCTCGTGGTTCTCAAACGATACCTCTGGGGGTGGCAAATAAGCCTGTGGGGTCGTCTGCTTGGTCACTGCTTCTAAATTACGGGGACCCAACGGAGGTAATGTTACTCGTGTCCGTAGCATACCTTCAGCTACAAGTGCTCCTCGGGTGGTGCTAGTTCGCAGCCTTGTTAAGGCATTAGGATAATGTTTGTAAATATATGTTATGATATTTTTATCACTTTCGGTTTAAGATTCTATTTTCCCGGTAATTCTTTTCAAGGAACACTAACGAATATTCTCGAATGTTCGCTAGTAGAAATCCTTCCAATTCCATATCTAAAAATAAGAGTTCTAATGCGTGGGTTACATCACCCACGTGACTTCAAGTAATAGCTGATGGGTCGGCACAAATGACTAAGCAGATGTCTAAAATTTCAAAACTGGTTTTTTTTCTGTAAAGTGTTTCGATAGAGGTTCATCGCAGTTCCGTCTAAGTTTCGATGTAGTTCTGTCACAAATTCGGCAAACTGATGTAGTATCGAGTGTTCCGGTAATTTCGATATTTCGATGAATAAACGGCGTTAGATTGATTTTTCTTGTGTCATTTAATTCTGTTCTCTTCGTGAGGTCTCACGACTGCAGGGCGGCAATAACCGCCCGGAATTCCACTTCGTAATGGAGTAAAAGCCCTATTACATACATATGCATATATTTGTAAATATATGTATCTTTCTTTCTCTCTCTTTATATATGTGTTTATATATATTAATATATATATATATATGTATGTATGTATATATATGTGTGTGTGTGTATATATATTATTATATATATGTATATATATA
>CM063499.1:2834358-2849358 GCA_032207245.1 Pardosa pseudoannulata | reverse complement strand
GTGAATCCGCTTATTCTGATCGCGGTTAATGTTATCAATCGCTTATTGTTATCGAAATCACTTCGTCCCGATTTTCTCTGAATGGTAGAGCGCTGCTCTTCGGAACCGGAGTTGGCGGGTTCGAATCCCGCTGCTAGCATGGATGTTTGTAGCCGTTCGGAATCGGCTTTAAACTGCAGGTGTCAGTCTCATTAGCCCTCGTGTACAAAACAGTAGACCGTAGCGCTCCCAACCAAACCAAATCCGATTTTCTCTATTCACTTATATGTTAAAATGATCGCTTTATGGGATCATTACATCGGTTAATGCTATCGACTTTCGAACCTCATTTTAACTGGCAATGGAATATTCACAATCTATTCAGAAGGAACCCATTCTTTTCTTTCCCTTCGCGGTTTGAATTTTCGAGAATTCTCCTTGTTCAATCTAGGGAAATGGGGAATGATCAAAGGAGTGAAGCATTACACGTTCCTGGAATTTTCCAGAAATACGCACACCCTGCTGGTGGTCAATGGTCGTCATATAAGCATAAGGCAATAAACACATTTTTATCGGAACTAAGAAGGAGCATATGCACATTTTATGCCTCGCTCGCTTACGTGCAGCTTGTCGATATGGAAGCCAGAATGCGAAATGAGTTAACATTAAAACAAAAGATCGAAATTTTGAATCGATTTGACAGGTTGATTATGATTACGAACAATTTATCAATGAGCTTCTTAGAAAAAATTGTAGACAGTCAACAAATGAACACTTTTTAAATTATGTGTACAATTCTTATGTTTTAAAGGATAATATACAGTACATAAATATAAGGTGTGTTTTTTCATTTTGTTTTGAAATTTAGTACGTGTGAATTAAAGGGAGTTAATTTACGTAATTTTGTTTATCGTTTATTATTATCAAAATCTCGGTATCCCAAACTGATCACATTAAGCGGAGTCCACTGTATTTAAAAATACTTTATGGAAATATTATACCAAATGCAAATTAAAAATGTTCCCACATACATCCTATTGCTCTACAAGTAGGCTTTGAGAGCGTTCTAAAATGTGTGGGGCCTGGGATCGTGCAGATAACCGTACAAAATATGTTAACACCCTACTCTTAAAATACCCTTCGTTTCTTCCCTACTGCTTATTGTACAAGTAGCAACATCGAAGAAGTTGCTTATAAAGGAAAGCACTGAACCCAAGAGTCCCGTCTTTATCTTTACAAATGGGGAGATGTGTACAAATGTGGAAATGTGTACTTTAGCTCATCGTTTCTTTATACAATTGTTTACTTTTATAGTTTCGTTGCTTTTCCTTTTATTACCATTTTGATTTTTTCGTCCCTTGCTCAAGTATTCTGTATTAGCATTTGTCTTTAATTATTAATCGTGTATTTGGCATTATATGTTATAAGTGGATATTATGCTAACAGCCAATTTAACGAGTATTGACTTGTTTCGTAAGTACTCCTTTCCGCCGATAGAGGGCAGCACCACAAGATTATTATCACGACTTTGCTCCTCTTTTAAAATTTAAACAGTTCCAATATCGAAACACGAAATTATACGAAAGATTTTTTTGAATTAAATATTAAATAAAACATTAAATATTTATCATTAAATTTTAATGATTCTTAGTAGTAATGTTTTATCTTCTAAATTAAATTTTTATATGTCCATATTTTCATTTATTTTTTTAAATTTTTTTAGTAAGATATACCGAAAATCGACCTGTTTTTTAGAAAACTTGTGTTATTTATAATACAGATATAAATTATGAAATAATGTAATTCAGAGTCATTAGTCAAAAAATTTAGTACTATGAATAATAAGTATAATAATATTAAACAATAGTAATACTAAAATAAACTTTTATGTTTCGTCCCCCCCCCAAAAAAAAGGGAACAAATCATAAATAAATAATTTAAAAGCGTAATTTTTTTTTTTTTTAGAATGTTAAAATTTTTACTCTGGATAGAAGCTATGAAGTATTGAAAAGGAAAAAGTCATTATTATTAATTTTTGGTTTGGCATTTTACATTTTGAACTATTATGATATAAACAAACTATAAATTATGAATTACTTCAGCTACACCTTCATTTTTGAAAATGTTCTTCTTTCCCTGTACTCTAATGAGGAAAATAAGTAACAGAATTGTTTAAAATATATGACGAATGAATATTCATTTGAAATTGAAAACGTATCTACTGATCTAATTTTTTTTTCATGCATAATTTTATAAACGCTGTAAAATTTTATATGGATGAGATATAAAGGGAAATGACAGAGAAAGGTTACAAATATTGACCGTAAATCATTAAATATTTATCAGAATGTGGGTGGAATGCTCTAAACATATTTAGGATTAATTTAGAAAAATAATCTAAAATTCGACAATTTTTGTGTTTTTCTGCCATATGGAATGGAATCTAAATATATTTAAGTTGTCACACCATCTTTAAAACTTTAAAAATTTAATTTTGAGTTTATATTTTTAAAACCCTAGGACATTTCTGAATCGTTTAATACAAATCCCTCTGAAATATTTAAATTAGAACCTGTAAAAGTTTATAATCTTTGCATTCGAAATAATAGCTTTTAATTAAACTAAAAAACTTTTAAGTGAATTTTACCAAAAATGGTGTTTTTCTTCAATTTGCGCACACTGTAAATAAAAAAACTTGCACATATTGATTTTAGATTTTTATAGTAAATACATTATAGACCTACGATGAAATTTTACATAATTTTTTCATTGTTATTTAATTTATTTAGTATTTATAGTATTTGAAATGGAATTTTTAAACATTATTTTAGATTATTTAAAATTTCAGTTGCATGGTATAGTATTTCTGATATTTTTTAAAAATTTAAATAGGTTGAGAAAGATACTCAATAATTACAGTTAAAAAAAAATATAATAATAGCCTAAGTTATCTGTACGTCTGTCCTCCAATTTATGAAGCGGTTGGACCTGGAATGGATAGAGGCATCCATTCAAAGCGAATAAAGTTATCTTCTCCTAAACTATCGATCGGCCGAACGCTGGCCGATTGGTTAGGGCGCTGATCATCGGTACCGGAGTTCGTGGGTTCGAATCCCACTATGGCATGGATGTTCGTAGCCGTTCGGAATCGGCTTTAAGAAGTAGGTCCCGGTCTCATTAGCCCTCGTGTGCAAAACAGTAGACCGTAGCGCTCCAAACTAAACCAAACTAAACTAAACCTAAACTATCGATCCGATTCTAAAATAAATTGGTATAATTATGCTTCATATCAGAGCAAAAAATACTGTCTTCTTTAAAGCGTTCGAAATCCAACCCTTCCCTCCTTTTCGAGAGTATAATGCCATTATTTCGAGCCCTATTTTCCCCGGTTAAGAGTAGCCCATTAAATTTATCCATTTATCACTTAATAAAGAGGTAAAAATAACAATCTTTTCTGGCATTGTGACGTCATTCTTTTAAACATCTCATTGAATCATTTCATATTTTAAACTATTTAAATATCGTCTACACTATTTTAATATCTTTTATCAATGAACTTAGATATTATGTAGAGGATTTTCTTTTATATTTGGCTTAAATAATAGATTAGATACATACGTGATCATTTTAAATTGAATCATCGATTATTTTTTGTTGCAATGAAAATTTTACCACCGGTATTAACAATAAATTCTTTTCATATAAGTCTAGGAGTCTATTTCGAGGACTAATAAATATCTAATTTTTAATTTATATATATTTGGAAATGAAGAAGTTTGTTCTTTTGTGTGTTTGTTTATTTTACATAACCACGCGGTTTGACTCAATGAATTCAATGTGATTCTAAACTGCATTACAGGACGGGAGACTCTAGAGGAGTATGACTAAAAATAAATTATTGAGAGTGAACCAGATAATTCTCAGCCAAAAAACAAACCATTTTTTACCTGCCTCATTGGGTACTTAACAGTTCTGGAGTATTAAAAATTTTAGTAATCCCGTCATATGATGGGCTATATGCTAGACCTATTTAATTTTTTAAAATTATTAATGTTATTTTAAATTATTAATGAAACTTACTTTATGTTTATACCTGCGTACAGTGTGTCAGAAAAATGATTATATTGTTGAAGCAAGCTCTCAATATTAACTTCATAAAAAAGTTCTTACTTTCCCTAGAAATAAATAAAATTCAGGAAAACTAATTTTAAAAAATGCAGAAAATAAAATACTGAAAATCCCATGTATTTACGATAATAATTAAATAAGATGGAGAAGGGAAAATAATTAAAGAAATAATAAGAATAAAAAATCTGCCATTAATGTTGCTTAAAGTTGAAAGGTAAAATTCAAATTCTTTTCCCGTAAAATGCATAGTAAAAATTAAGTACAATATTAAAAAAAATTTCATCTGTAACACTATGATAAATTGCTTAATAAGGAACGATCTTTTCCAGCAAAACTGCTAATAACAGCTTAGAAATTTCAATGATTTTATTGAACTGGATGTAGTGGGCTTTTTGTTTCAATGTACTTTTCAAGGTCAAGGTAATTGGGTTTAACGGAGTACCTAGTGAAGTGGAAGGTCTTCACTTTAACCTCCGAACGTAAGCAGATCAAAACATAAATTTAGGCCTCTAGGCATAAAGTAATCCAAACAAAAATTTAATACACTCCAGCTCACAAGGAAGGGAGGAGGTGAGGACGTTATCATAAATTATGAGTAACCAACGCGCTGTCTAATTAGGGGATAATTAGACTGTAACCTTGACAATGACCATTCGGTATGGTTAACAGTAATACATTGATTCAACAACATGAAGCTCACAAAATATATAAAATAGGTGGTACAATAATAAAAAAATAGGGACATTAAAAAGTTGCAACTTGGCACGGCTAATGAAAATAAAAAAAAAGTGACAGCACTAACAAAAAGATATATTTTTGGTTTTTATAAAATTTTAAAATTTTTATTAAGCATTTTTTCAGTTTTTTTTAAAAATTTTTATAAACATAAAACAAGAAAAAAAGTATTACGTAAAGCAAAAAATATACGAGAGCAAAGTAGCGGAATAATACGATACCCAAAATATGGGAAAATGAAAAAATTAAAGTAAGCCAAAAAATAAAAAAAAACGTACTTCATAAAATATAGCAATTAACAGTTAATTAGACAGTAAAACATAAAACATAATTTTAAGAAAATTTACAGGTGTGGTCGTCACCGGGGGAACCATCAACCTCAGGATTGCCAGCCAATGAGCGGACTTTTATTAACGAGGTCCGCAGATGGTTTATTATAAGGGTTTGGATTTTCAAAATGTATTAGCCTTGTGCTGCCATCTATGATAGCTTTATGGAAATAAATATATCTCTTGTTTAGCTTTATTTCATATAAATGTGTTAATTGGGCAATGTATACGAATATTACAAAATAATAGAAATTGGAATGTACTGCCGGATTAATTTAATCAATAGTAATAACCATGCAAAAGGTTTAAAATATTTTCAAACAAACTTATATCATCAGTTTTTTTTTCACCCCTTCGCATTCCCTTCCTGCCCCTTATCGGACTCTTAATTTAACTGAGTATTTAAAATCTGAAATTTTAAGTTTTGAATTGATATAAATTAAGAAAACTCTTTAATTTCATGTGAAGTCGTAAGAAAAACTCTTTAATTTCATTCTCGTAATGATTTGTTTCTTGGATCCGAGTAGTGCTGCCATCTATCGCAGCATTTGTTAATTAATTTTAAATCGTCAATATTTTAGATCATACTTGTTAATCTTTTAGTTACTCGATATATAAGTCTTATTTCCAAGGAAAATATCTAACTCTTAATCACTGAAATTATAGAATAGGTAAAGTATTTTAGGACCTCTAAAGAATCGTTTAACAGCGGTTAATATAAAACTCTGTTTATGTCATAAGTTGTTACATCTCGTGATTAAAAAAATAATATTAAAGGTAGGCAATAATATCCATGGCTGTTGTTTTGAGAACAAAATCGACCGATAATAGTGGGTTGTATTGTTCGTGAAATCTCTTTATATCCTAATTATAACATAGTGGTTCTTATGGATATCCAAGTGTCTGTGTTACCGCTGATTGGGTACGCAGTTCTTTTATATACTTGCATAATATATAAAAGAACTGCAGTAGAACCTCGGTATAACTACCCCCTGTAGGACCAACATCATATGGTCGTTGTAACGAATTGAGAAAATAATAATAAAAAAAAATTGAGCAGAGAAGTGACGCAACAGTACATACCTAGAGAACACTTCTATTTATTTTTATTTCCATTACTGAAGTTTTGAAGAAAAGTCTTTGATTGACGCCTGTTTTAAGTTCATTTGGGAATTTTTCATCATCACTGATTCCATATCCGTTAGATTTTGAAAGAAATCTTCAGAATTAAATTGTCCTTCAAAATATTGACGCAAGGCATTGATTGCATTGAAGGCTTCTTTTTCATTCATTTTTTCAAAAGCTTGGACGATTTCTTCTCCGTCGTCGGAATCGCAGATTTCTTTATTTCCGGTAATACGGGCAATAAAATCGTCCTGACTCAAATTATATCCGCAGCACTGTAAAGTTTCGTCTACTGCAACAAACCCATCAAAAGATAATTGAAGATCCGGAGATTTGACACTGAGGAGCTGGGTCATTTCATTAGTGTCTGGAGTGTCATTTACATAGGACATCAATGTCGTACGTGACAAAAGGGTCCTTTTAAGTAAACACAAAGAGAGGAGTACAGGCTTCTTGAAGTTACACTACAGTACAATAATTTTGAAATAGCCCACTTGCTTGTGACTTCTGCGGTCTAAAATTGGCGGTCGCTCTAACGAAAAATAAGCTTGGGGTCGTTATGATTCAAAATTAACATTATTCCTCTGGTAAAATAATTGGGACTTTTTAAGATGGTCGTTGTATCGTGGGGTCATTAAAAAGATTTTCTACAGTATTTTGAGAAAGCGAGGACAACGTTTGGGTGATTGATAAATGTTAAATCTAAAGAAAAATAATTGTAACCCATTTCATTTTTACGGTACTTCAATAGTTATATATTAATTTCGGCATTTTTTGGCTGTTCGATTATAACGTGCTGAAGATTTTCTTGATTATTGTCAATACTTAGCACATGAACTCCTCTTAATTAAAAAAATAATTGTTTTATTATTTAAAATAAACGTAATCATTTCAATACATAATTCTTTAAATATCTGAATGTTTTACTTTGATAATTATATTTTATATAATTATATATAATTATGTTTTATAATTACGTTTATGATAAATAAAGTAGTCCAGGGTTAATTTAAGAAAAATTATTTCCATTAAACATCAATATTTACACATAAAATAGAAATACAAACATTATGGGACGGCAATTCTACAGTACACGACCATACCGGTTGACAGCAAGCTTCGAACTTGGCTCTTTCTTATTTTACCCCATAGATGGCACTGTAAACTACGTCGCAGTCTGGGCTTATTTGTTACACATTATAATTTAATTATATTTCATTTTCAAGTTACCAATAAAAACACGAATACCGTAATTATAAAGTTATTTTACTTGGGGAGTTCATGGCATTCTATTTGCTAGATAAAGGGGCTAAAAAACGATTAGGAACCATTGGTGTTAACTGAATAAAATTCATATCGTAAAATGTATGTAGGGGTTCGAGCATTCCTTCATATAACTAAATAATTTATAACGTACGCTTTATGGAAGTTTCGCATGCGAACGTGAGGTACTTCTTATGACTGAATATTCATATTAAGAAATAGTTTATAATGTAGACTTTATGGGAATTGAATATTCGTATAAGGGAATAATTTATAACGTACACTTTACGGGAGTTTGTCCTGAAGACCGGAAGTACTTCTTGTAACTGAATATTCGTGTAATAAGTGAATAATTTGTAATGTAGACTTTAAGGGAGTTTCGCCTGGAAACGAAAAGTGCTTCTTATAACTGAATATTCATATATAGGAATAATTAATAACTTAGACATGTGAGTTTCCCCTGGAAGCGAGAAGTACTTCTTTTGACTGAATAGTTGTGTAAGGGAATAATTTATAATGTAGAATTTATGATAGTTTCGCTGGAAGACAAGAGGTACTTCTTTTGGCTGAATAATCGTGTAAGTGAATAATTTATAACGTAGACATGTGAGTTTTCTCTGGAAACGAGAAGTACTTCTTCTGACTGAATATTCCTATAATAAGGGAATAATTTGTAACGTAGACTTTATGGGCGTTTCGCCTGGAAACGAGAGGTACTTGTTTTGACTGAATATTCGTATAAGGAAATAATTTGTAACGTAGTCTTTATGTGAGTTTCGCCTGGAAACGAGAAGTGCTTCTTATGACTGAATATTCGTTTAAGGGATTAATTTAAAACATACACTTTATGGGAGTTTCACCTAGAAACAAGAAGTACTTCTTTTGACTGAATATTCCTATAATAAGGGAATAATTTATAACGTAGACTTTATAGGAGTTTCTCCTGGAAACGAGAAGTACTTTTTTTTACTGAATATTCGTATAAGAAAATAATTTATAACGTAGACATGTGAGTTTCTTCAGCTAAACCTGTTCAGCTGAGGAATTTAGTTTTAGTTTAGTTATCAGTGCGTATATCTTATAAATAGTGTATCTAGAAATTTGACAGTCAAATTTATATATATATGTGTGTGTGTGTGTGTGTGTGTGTGTGTGTGTGTGTTAGTTAAGAGAGGGAGAGAGCATACAGGTAAAAATTACTGGATTTTATAAAGGAATATATAGTTTTAACTCCAAAGTACTATCCAGTGTGAAATAATAATGTAAAACTAGCATATAGCCCATCATATGTCGGGATTAGTAAAAATTTTAATAATCCAAAACTGTTAATACCCAATGAGGCAGGTAAAAAATGGTTTGTTTTTTGGTGAGAACTATCTGGTTCACTCTCAATAATTTATTTATCGTCATACTCCTCTAGAGTCTCCCGATCCTGTAATGCAGTTTAGAATCACGTTGAATTCATTTAGTCAAACCGTGTGGTTATGTATAATAAACACACAAAAGAACAAACTTCTTAATTTCCAAATATATATAAATTAAAAGTTAGATATTTATTAGTCCGTGAAATAGACTCCTAGACTTATATGAAAAGAATTTATTGTTAATACCGATGACAAAATTTTCATTGCAACAAAAAATAATCGATGATTAAATTTAAAATAATCACATATGTACCTAATCTATTATTTAAGCCAAATATAAAAGAAAATCACTTACGTAATAGCTAAGTTCAGTGATTAAAAATATTAAAATAGTGTATACGATATCTAAATAGTTTAAAATATGAAATGATTCAATGAGATGTTTAAAGAAATGACGTCACAATGCTAGAAAAAATTGTTATTTTCACCTATTTATTAAGTGATAAATGGATAAATTGAATCTCCTGCTCTTAACCGGGGCTTGAAATAATGGCATTAAACTCTCGAAAAGAGGGGAAGGGTTGGATTTCGAACGTTTTAAAGACGACAGTATTTTTTGCTGTGATATGAAGCCTATTTATACAAATTTATTTTAGAATCGGATTGATAGTTTAGGAGAAGATAAACTTTATTCGCTTTGAATGGATGCCTCTATCCATTCCAGATGCAAACGCTTCATAAATTGGAGGACAGACGGTAAAATGATTTTTAAAAATTGTATGGAGGTTGCGCTTTAAGCAAAATCTGTTGCAAACCTTTTAGTTTTCGGCCTAGCGCCTGGTGTATGGTAATAAAATGATTTTTAAAAATTGTATGGAGGTTGCGCTTTAAGCAAATCTGTTGCAAACCTTTGGAAATGGTCATGAAAGTGTTGTTTTGAGTTACTTGAAGGTTGCCACTTCCCTTAGATGTTTGTTTAGCGATAGTCATCATTCATTCGTTTATTTATAGTTATTGTTCTTTAATAACGTGCTCAAGGAAGCACTAGTTATGCGGAAAGGGGAAAAAATAAGTGATATTGGATTTCAACATTGGGAGTTGCAACATTGTGTGCGTCACCCATTATTTTCCAATTTTCTTCGACTTGTTTGTATAAATAAATCGCACTGTTTGTGTACCGGTGTTGCAGCAATTCGTGTGGCCCCTTCCGTATGCTGTGATTAAGTTTGCGCACATTTTCGCATGCTAATATAAGTATGTGTGTGCATATTATTATAATACAGCTACGCTTAATGTGATCAGTTTGGGAAGCCGTGATTTTGATAACAATAACCGATTGAGAACAATAAGCGATATGCAAAATGAGATAAATTGTACCCTTCCCCCCCTTTAATTCACGAGTACTAAATAAAATGAAAAAACTCACCATATAATTATGTACTGTATATTATCCTTTAAGACATAAGAATTGTATACATAATAAAAATTAATAATCAATTGTTGAATGTCTAGAATTCTTTCTAAGAAGTTCACTGATAAATCGTTCGCAATCATGATGTTTTTTAAAGTCATCGGAGCGGTGTTGTACTTCACGTTTCAACACTTTCAATGCAATTCAGAGGCTGAGATATATTTAACTCTTTGACGGTTAGGGAAACGAGAAAATTTCGTTTACTTAATTCGCGCAGCATTAGGAGTAAACAGTAGTCGAAAGTGGCAGTTGTTTTCCCCAGCCGTTCTTCCGAAAATGTCACACTTCTCTGGCGATGCCGTAGATAGCTCGCCTCACGCGTTTTAAAAGTTTCTTAAAGTATTTGTAGTACATAAATAACAGTTTTTACGCACTTAAAAATAATTTATAAATGATAATTATTAAATAGTAAATTATAAATGATTATAATCAATTATATAAATAATAATAGTTAATTATAAATATTAGACAAATATTAAATTGAAAGGACTAAATAAATACAACTAATGTAAAACTTTATGAAGCTTGAATCGTTTTCTGAGCTTGATATACTGTGATCAAAGTCTTCATCAGACTCAAAACTAGATAAGCTTTCTGTATCACAATTATAATCATCATCATAATTATGTAACATTCGCTTTTGAGCCATTTTACTTTACAAACACCCTAAAACACGCGCCAAAATACGCATAAGAAGAAGAAGGTAAAAAAAAATCCCCCTTCATTATGAAAAGAAATTTATGGAACCCGTACTGCTATCCGTAGGCAGTAAAAATAATTAAATTTCGCGAGTCGGAATCGTTTGTAACATAATCAATGCAGAATAATAACGGTGAACGAGCTCAGCTCGTCAGCGCGCATTGGGGAAAATTTTCACTACGCGAGTAGTGCTCGTTTCTAACCATTTCGGTCAAAATTTTGCTTACGAGTGGAACTCGTTTGCGCGCATTATGAAGCAAGATTCGATTGCGAGCTGAACTCGTTCTTAACCGTCAGAGGGTTAACTGCGCTGCAGCATTGCATTGACTCATATTTGGTAACCTGTCATAACGAATTAAAATTTCGATATTTAGTTTTAATGTGAAATCATTTCACTTCCTGGCTTCCATATCGACAAGCTGCACGTAAGCGAGCATGGCTTAAAATTTGAATACGCTCCTTCTCAGTTCCGAATAGAATTTGTTGCCTTCTGCTTATCTGACAACCACTCACCACCAGCAGGGTGTGCGTAGTTCTGAAAAATTACAGGAACGTGTAATTTCCCACTCCTTTGTTCATTTTCCATTTCCGTAGGTGGAAGAGAAAAAATTGTCGGAAATTCCAACAACATCGAAGGGAAAGAAAAAGACTGGGTTCCTTCCGAATACATTGTGAATATTCCTTTGCCAGTTAAAATGAGGTTCGAAATCTAATCCCATTAACCGATGTAACGATCCCATAAAGCAATCATTTTAACATACAAATGATTAGAGAAAATCGGGATTTAGTTGTTTCGATCACAATAAGCGATTGATAACACTAACCGCGATCACATTAAGCTGATTCCACTCTATTGTTATACTGTTTATACTTTGACTCATTTATACATGTTCAGTGTATTTACCAAATTCAGGGAATCTAGTAGCTTGAAATTATCAGGGAATTTGGCAGTTATGGATATATCGGGGGAATTATGAAATTTAAAAAAAAAATAAATTAGGAAATTTTCTCTTAAAAATTTTGAGAAATAAATTCAGCTAATCTCAGAAAAAAACTTCGGTAAGGTTTTTATTTATTTATTTTTTTATTGCTTATTTGTTGTCAAATGAGAAATGGGAGAAATAAAAAAGAAAATTTTCAGAAAGGGGAGGAGAAACTGAGGCTCTCTCCCCCCTCAAAAAAATAAAATTCATTAAAAAACTATAGGTACAAAAAAATTGAATAACCAAAGAAACTAACAAAGAAATAAATAGTATTGACATTGGATAAATTAAATCTTTAAAATAATAATGTTCAATTTTTATTAGTATATTAGAAAGCATTAAGTGAACATAAATGATATGGGGCATCTATTGGACAGAAAGCTTTGGGAAATTTATTGGAAGAATTTTAAGTCGAGGCTACTCCTTTAATTAAGACATTTTGAGGCTGGGAAAATGGATTTTGTGGAATTAGAATTGGAGAAAGGAGGTTTTTAAGGATATTGTGAAGACCCCCCTTTGTTCATAACTAACGACCGAAATCAGCTGATGTGAAGCCTCCTGTTTCTACGGGCTACAATAGCGCGGTGATAGAGTTTCTGGGATGGTGATAGTTCAGTTGAATACGCGTTACGCCCTGATCGGTTGCTGGTAATAACCCCCGGAGGATTCCCGTGAGAAGCCGTAATCGGGACAGCCAACGAATGAGAAATCAGCTAAAAAAAACTAGCTGTATGTTTAGCTGGAGTTCTTAGGTAACTGGAATCGTAACTGACCAAAAAAAAAAAAAAAAAAATATGGTTGGCGGGACTGTAACTCACTCCCAGGTATAAAAAGCCTAGAATTTTGCGACTCAGGGCTGTTGGCGGGACTGTAACTCACTCCCAGGTATAAAAAGCCTAGAATTTTGCGACTCAGGGCTTTTCGACATTTTTTACTTAGGTGCTTTGACCTCGTGGAGGCTTTCGCGTCTTTTGACCGGAGTCAGCTTTCTAGTGATTAAGTTCGGGAGATTCGTAAAGTCCGCTCGTATAGGGACCGCCGTCTAGGAGTCTCTGATACCGAACGGGGGATAAATTGGGTTTGCATTGCACCCTAGAAAAGCGTCCCCACTTGTGTGAGATTATTTAATTTCTTTTCTATGGACTGTGACCATCGTGGTGATGTTATACGGGCGACAATCCTTTGCATTTCGACTTGTTTGGGGATATTGGAATTCCCTTGTATGTGGCCGTATTTACTCAAGAAATGAAAGTTATTTCCGATTTTATCATGACTGTGATCCTTCTTCACGCTACCTCTTCACTAAAGAACATTGAAGTCGTCACAATATATTGAAATGAAATAATTTTGATTTATTACACACACACACACAAATATATATATATGTGTGTGTGTGTGTGATGCAAGCCCGTAGCCAGAAATTATTTTCGGAGGGGGACCAAGGGTAAAGACTTTGTTTTTTTGTGAATGATACATTAGTAAAACTATAAGTTTTCTTGTACCCCTAATGAGTGCCATAACACAATGTGGTTTTAAAATAACAAAATGATTGAAAAGTGATATAATGAACAAATTTAAAACTTAGAATGAGTAATGAAGTATATGCACAATGAATTCAATAGTAAAATTAACATTAAAAACTGTTTTTACATTTATTCGTTTTAGATTTTGGTTTATAGCTCTCTGATTTAGCTATAAACCAAAATCTTTTCTAACGTAATTAGTTGAAGCTATTTTAGAAGATAGAATCTGTCTCAAAATACTCACCATGGAGCACCCCAGACAGGAAGACTATAGATTGGCTGCACCAACGAGGACCATCTACCTTAAAACAAAGGTTTAAGATGTTTTGGGTGTCCCCGTCTGTACAATCCACAGCAGCTCATAATATACAATGCAGTACAGTAAATACAGTAAAAATATCTCAAACTAACACATACAAATACAAAATAACACTGGAAAGAAGACTATAGATTACGAAAAATGATCTTGAGACGAATGGCCCGAGAAGATGGGGGTGTAGGGTAGATAAAAGCCTTCTGTCCAGCTAGACATTTATTGCCGAAGCTGTCTCTTTCTAAAAACACTGTTGTCTATGCACAGCTAAGCAGATGATACACCCACACTCGTCAATTTTCTTTCCACAAAACGGTCTTTTAAAATTTTGGAATTTCGGGGAGGGACCAGTCCCCTAAATCCCCTCCCTTGTCTACAGCCTTGGTGTGATGTGTGTGTGTGTGTAAATGAAGCAATATTTATTAAGAATTCCTCACTCAGGGGCCATACGATGGATGATTCATTAAGGCAGTGCCTTTCAATACTTTTAAACATTGTCAGTAGGAAATTCTCAGCGAATATGTTCTCACAATTTGAAACGCGTTCGCTTAGGACATTAGAGTGGGCGGTAATTGCCGAGAACCCATCACTGCCCTCGAACGTTCTGCAGTGGCGTTCGGTTAGTTCGAATGGGATCGATCCAAACAAAACAAAAAAGAATCGTTTTTCCGTGCGGTGTCCCCAAAGTGATCGTTGATCTTTTGTCTTCCGTTTGTGTTGGGAAGGCGCACACCTGCTTTCCGAACACGCTCTGTGCGCGCGCACGGGTTCACTCCGAGCGGCGACGTCTCCTCTCCGACGGGGGTTGCCGCAAACGATATTTTGCTCGCCAAAAGAAATTCACCTCGAAGAACGTTCTGCACTGCTTTTCTTTCACAAAGACCTAAACACAAATCTGTAAATTGGCTCGGATAGTCTAGCTACTTATATTTCTTGGTAAAATAAATAAATATCGAAAAATATATTGGATACCAATATAATCATAATGAAAGTCGATTTCCTATAACTTTATACTTGTCAAAGAAAAGTTGAGGTGTATATGTGGCTGTCCTGGAGAATTACTTTCCACGAAAATATGTATAAAATTA